>SCLH01001309.1:239209-252335 GCA_004367855.1 Oikopleura vanhoeffeni | reverse complement strand
AGATAAGATTTATTTTCCGGTGGTTACGCCTGATGTTTTTCGCGATTTTGACCGGTTGACCGTCATGGTGATTTCCGTAGGTCCCTTTTTCATTGTTTCATCAAGCCTCAATCGTCGGTTCTGTGACTATTCGGAACCGGGTTCGTCTCATCAGATAAACTCGATTGGCGTTATTATGTTGATCGATACTCGGCCAGATTTATTCTTGTCCGGTTTTCTCTATCTTCTTTATTGAATTCTCTATTTGACCCAATTGACGTTATAATGTTGTTATTAGTGATATGATTGGTATCAGATTCGACTCCCCGTGTCAAATTACCCTTATTTCGGCGTTTTTTAGTTAAGTCGTGTTTGTACGTTGTAAAATTTTCTTCTTACTAGTGCCCAGAGTGATCTATGACGTCATCGATGTATTGATATCAGTTTCGAATCCTGGTGTCGAATTAGTCTACAGACCGAATTTTGGCCTGATTGAAACATTTGAAAAATGGACTCCGGAATTCGCCATTACCGGTCAACCGGTCTCAATTCTGAAAAATCAGGCGTTACACGGCATAAATTCTTATCTGCCATAAATGTTTATTGGGTTTTCCATACGGAGAGAAGGGAAAGATAGTCTCCTAAAAAAAACACCCTAGTTCCATTTTTTCTATTTTATTTCAGTTCAGCTTATCTTTGAAACATTCAGCAATGTGTTTTCCATTATTACTTAGTTAATGTTACGCCAAAATTGCCAGACGATTTAATTAAATTGTGTTTATCTTTGAACATGAAATTCTTGACGAATTTGGTTCGTCTTATTGTTTATGACTGAAGATTGACGACAATATGTGCAATAAAGTTCGAAAATATTAACCACAGTACAACGAACGGGGTTGCCGGAGTTGTCTTACAATGCGCGTCACTCATTTGCCGGTTATACAAAACACAAAGCTCCGCCTACGCGAAAAGATCGCTTGATGCACCTTTTCTATTTGTTCTGTGGAAATTCCTAGAATTGTATCTTTATTTCAATACCTTTATTCGATGTTTTGATTGCTTCTTCTAAGTCTGCTTTAGTTCGAATATTTCAAATAAGATTCATGAGGTTAGCTCGGTGGGAGACGAAGAGGATGTTGACCCATATCGGGATGCAAGATTCTTTATGACTCTGTTCGTTTAATTGCAACTAATTGTATATTTATTTAGGAGGTTACTCAGCGGGTTCATGCACCTTTTATTGGAGCCTCAGACAAACGAAACAGTTATGGAGAAATCTCTGTATAAGGAGGACCCTATTCATTTTTGCTTCCGACAACAGTAAACAGAGTTTTTTGCCCAGACCAGTGGGAGTGGTTGAACAGATTTTGAACCTTCAATGTCTTTTATCTCGGAAACCGGGCTTGATGAATTGATCATTCTGTAGTGATACAATTACTACGAGGTTTGACGTTATCGGAATATTTTTCAAATTTCGGATCGGACTTGTCGTAGACTAATGAAACCTGGTAATTCATTGTTTGGTAGGATTTCTAGCTCATGTTCTTTCAAACGTTCGTCAATCTTTTTTTAATTTTGGTATTATTTGGATGCTGTCTTTCAATTTTAGTAAATTTTTTTTTAACATCGCTCTTGATTAGAATTGCAGTCGTATTCAGGAAGTCATTTCATGTTAGAAAAAAAAATTTCATGCTATTGAGCTTAAGTACCATCAATTTAAGCGAGTTATACTAAAAATTGCTTACGTTCAGTTTAAATTTTGCTCCCTTATTATTAGATCAAGAAGAATGTATAAATTCCAAAACTGAACAATTTTTCTCTGTGGGGAAGGTTCATCCTTTTTTTTAATTAATAATACGGTGACAAACATGTCTTTCAAAATCTCGTGGAACTTTCTTTAATCGCTCTAGATAAGGAAACTTGATTCTGGTTCCACGGAGTCAATTTTGATGTTTTGAATTTATTTCATCTTCTTGTACCTCAATTGAGCTACTTGCAAACATAACGAACAAGGTCGCACTACTTTCTACTATTTTTAGGATTTTCATAAATTTGACGGTTATGTATTGTTGTGTTTCAAAAAGTACTTGTAGAAACAAGTCTGAAATGCGAAAATTTTGATATATCTCGAATTTTTTTATGAATTGAGAGAAAATGATTTGTGTGCTTTTGGGGATTTGTGCAGTTATGTGTCGCTGACCTGAATTAAACGTGGGTACCCCTTAGCGAATTACACACGTAAGTTCAAAAATCAAACAATTGTTTGTTTGTGCAGCCGGTTCAAAAACGCTACGTTATGTGATAGGTCCTGTTGTCCGATGATGTTGTTGTTTACTTTGAGCAGGTTAATCTCACTCTCTGGCGCGATGTGTGTCATGTGGAATGAGGGATAGTGTCTGATCGGGTATAGGGAGTGGCAAAGTCTAGAGTGGATAACTGTTATGTATTTCACAAGAGATTAGAAACATTATACAACGTTTATGGTTCAGATTTTTTTTAGAGATTTTCAAACCAAAATCATATTACTTGGGAGATTGTCAAATTTATACCATCGCTGATGGGTTTTTTCGGAGCGTTATTTTTTGCTTGCTGTTGGCAGTGCTGATAATCTCTGCACAGCGCAATCAGTATTATGATTCCGTTCAAGTCCTTTAAAACTTCGTCTTTATAATCAATATATGTCCTTAATATCAAACGGTGGCTTATCGTTTTGTGGATTTATTGTGTACTCCTCACAATCTATCTAATTTTTATCATTTAATTTATGGATACTTTTTATTATCCTCGTTACATTTGTTCCAATCCTGGCCCCAGATAGCAACGATAGTGTGTTTTAGTAGTGGTCTAGGATTTGGACAGTGGTTATACCAGGGTATGCTGCGATAAATCCAGTTGTGCCTGGTGCGACCTCAAAGATACTTCACGTTGGGAGAGCACGGACTAATCCTCAAGACGACGAGGGAGTGAGGCACGAACTTAACTATACTTGGCCGAGTGGCTCCCTTTCATTGAGAGACACACTAGACTCGCGAGTTGCAGTATCAAGCTCTGTCGGTCTCACAAGAATTCGTATAATAGTTTTAGGGGGTGCAGCGGTGCGAATTGGTACATTTTCTTCGGAGGCGATTTTTGAACGAAAAAATGTGTGCAAAAAGTTTTTATTTATTTTGGTTATACCTAAAAGAATGGCCTACTTGCAACGTTTATTTTATAACTTTTTACATACTTTGTCGATCTGTAAAGAATCAAAAACCACATTGTGCATTATGACTCCATTTCACTTGACCGGATGTGAGAATTTTTTTTGAAGCAATATTTTATAAACTTCGGCATTTCTGGGTGTTGTGCACTAATCGGGAAATTCCACATGAGAAATTTCCTCAATTGGAAGTTTTTTTCATGAAAATGAGATAAAAACAGCGCTTTTTAGAGAAAAATTTGCTTCAAATTGCGATAATATCTGAAATGTGCCTGACTTGTAAATAAAAGTGCTATTACCCGAAATTTTTTAAATTTGGAGTTTTTTGAGGAATAAAATTTCTTTAATTGCGTGCATTGACCAAACGGTTCCATTAAGCAAGTGTTTGTAAATTTCATCAGAAGTTCAGAACGATTATTCACTTGACCCTTGCCGCCATTCTGGTTGAATCGGAACATAGTACCAGAAAATTCCAATGTTCGGCCTGAATTTTTTTTCGGAGAGATTTCAAAATATAATTAATATCTTTTGGATTGATTTGCCGGAAATTTAATATTATTCTAAGTCGCAACAAGTCCAAAACAAACATTTCTGATTTTTCAACAGGTGGTCAGAATATGTAAAAATGCATGAAAAGTTAGGGCATTTTTTTTGCGTTTAGTTCCGATTTCATAAATTAGTCAGAAAATTTTGGCGAAAATGTTTAATCTTAGTTGTCTCTCTTGTTTTTTCGAATTTTCCGATATAAATAAAAGTTTGAACTCAATCGTCCTTCTAATTAGTAAAAATGGATTTTAATTGAGTGATCACATTTTTGTGGTTCAGCTAACGATATGCACAAAAAATAACCAACTATATTTCGTAGTTAATTGCGCGTCTGCGCACATCCGCTTTCCCCCTTAAAAACTTTAAAGTTTTCACGTTGCTGTTTCCAGCTTTTGCGACTTTTTCAGTAATGACTTATTGTATGTTGTTGCAACATTGCTCCATAATTGCAGCTATAACGGCGATAACATATCAGATTACCAAATGGAATAGTAATAATCTAAAATCTACTCATAGTTAGAACTTACAAATGATTGATTTCGGCGACGCTTTCTTTTGTGTTTCAAAACTATCAAACAAAATATTTTCAAATATTGGACAAAATTATGTATGGCATTGTTTTTTTGATTATTTAATTTGGATAATTTCGAGTATTTACTTAAAGGGTTTTTGCTCTAATCTGACATATTTCTCACCATATTAGCCACGGCTCGGGATTATTCGATTAGCCGCTGTGACGCCTTCACTTGCGTCAGAATGTGTCAAACTTTTTTGCATATAAACCCCAGGACTTAGCGAAATGGGTATAAGCCAAAACGGTTCTATTCCTTGATGTCTTTTGAAATAAGTTAACATACTTATATTGTATACATACTTCTGTGAGCGTTTTTGTCCGATAAGCCGTTTTTCTGATATTGCGATAGACCATCGTTTTTTGAGTTTTCCTCGGAATTCTTTTCTCTGTGGTAGATTTCAAATTCACTAATTATCGCGAGCTCGAACAATTTAACTTCCGTGACCGTTTTTTTTTTGTTCACCCCCTCAAAATTGATGATTTTTTTAAGTCAGCGTGAAAAATTTCCGAAAGAATGTGCTTCGATTTTTTCGAATGGCTCAAAAAAGTGGGGAATTGAAGAGGTTGGGTCGACAGTTTGAGTGGTAATTGCACAACGTTAATTTTCGAACTATTTTTTGAGAATCTTGAAAAAATCGATAACGCACTTTTTCGACGTTGGTTCTCGGCCATACTTATTCGAATGGTTTCTCCCGTTGTCCATTTTTTGAATATAACTGCAGATGTGGAGCAGGGGGTCCCTTATGGTTCAATTTTGATCGAAATGCAATGAAATGTTCTGACGATTTTATGTGCCTCATGCCCTTATCCATTCCACAATTACTGATATCCGGATCACTTATGTTTCTTTAGGTGTGAACATTTCGCCAACCGGCGGCAGCTACCTAATTAATGAGTGTTACGAGTGTGTCGTGTTTTATTTTGTAATGGGTATGCCAAGTAGAGTTTTTTGTAAAATGGGTATGCCAGTAGTGTTATTTTGTTAATTGATTGGCTAGGGCGATCAAGCAGAAAATTCAGGCCGATAACAAGGTCAGTAGCGATATGGAACTAATGTCTCCGAGTTTTGTTGTGTTAAATTGGCCCTATAGTTTTTTGGTGCTTTTACTCGTGTGACATTATATGGACACGATTCGAAATTTTAATGATCAGAAGATTGTTCCTTTATTTAAAAAGTTCGAATTTAAGAAAAAATGGCAAAAATCTTTTCCAAACATTACCACAATTGTACGCTGCAAGTATTGGCGGCCCTCTACCATGTAGTCCAACCCATTGTGATACTAGATCGGGACCAACTTATGTTTCTAGATAGAGTATCATACCCTTTGAGGGTTTGAGATTTCAAGCTTGATCTACGTGTGCGACTACTTTTAACGTAGATAATGTTACTAGATCGCACTTTGGAGAGTGATTTTGTTGATTTCATACTACTTGCTCATGTTGCAATGATCACTCTGGGATATGTATTCGCATTCAGTTCTGTCGAATCATTACTTTTCTGATTCATTGCTGTGCAAAATGCCTTTCGAAACTTATTCGGCTGATGTTAATGATATTTGCTCTTTTGCGAACATTGTGATGTTGCGTGGTAATTTATCCCAGTAAATCCTCATTCTTGTCAGTGAGCGTTGAACTGTCCGCGAGACTGCTCGAATTCTGGTAAGATTTGAGTAAAGTTGCACGTGAGATCATCTCAATAAATATAAGTTGAGTCGTTCGTTTTGAAAGTGTTAGGCTAGTACACATTTAAGCCATGTACAGGGTGCCGATTCGTCCTATTTTCAGGTTCTTTTCATCTTGAAACAGGCTATAAATGCACGTTAAAATTTTCTTCTCTTTCTGAATTATATTTATTATGTAATATTTGTTAACTTTAGATCATATTTAACCGTTTTATTTTTCTTGATTTAAAGTAAGTTAGTGACGAAATTGGTGGTGGACGGGTGACCTTCTCAAAAAAATTTGGAATGCTGTCCGGGTGTGTTTAGAATTAATTGGATCCGATCAGAAAACGCGGTCGATCCTACTCTGATCCGATCGATTCTGCGAATCTTTGTTTGTGAGGTGTTTTCAGAGATGGAATGTGTGCGATATGGAGGGAAATGTCTTGAGCCAATAATTCTGATAGCTGCGGCATAAATATTTCTGCTCAACAAAAATTTTCTTTCACTTCTGATGATGGTTTTGCCGAAACGTTTAAATAAATTCGCATTCTTCAATGGAAAATCAAATAGATGTAATTAATTGCCCCGTGCTTAATCGATTCTTATCAGAAATTTTCACACCTCGAAATACCAAAATTCGCGTGAAAGTTGGAGCAATGTTTCAGTCGGATACACTTTAGAACAAAAAGTCGACCAAACGTTTTTGGTTAAGATTGGAGCTACAAATTCTAATATCATAAAGTGGCTTTTATAATTCTACAGAACAATGTCGATTCGAGTTTCTTGCCCAGGATATTGTTCGATAACTGTGCGACGTAGTTAGACAACCGGTTTTCTTACAAATTTCCATCATTTCCATTGAGCCGTTTCGAGATAAAAGCCTTGAAGTCAAGATGCCAGTGTTCCTAGACTCTATGCCCACTGTGCTGTGTGCTCAAAAAATTTTTTTCTACTTTGGTCGGGAGCAAAGGATTTACGATTTCGTTTCTTCCAGGATTGTTGGATTTGATACTTGTTTTGTTCTCGCTTCTGAACGCCCGATCTAAACTCAAAACCGTTGGTACCCTTGGGGAGATGTTATTTGAGCATATTTGCATTTGTTTCTCATTTTTTCTCTTGGATTGGTATACTTTTTGCGCACGTTCGAAATGTTTCCGAAGTTTAGAAACGCTTTTTCGAATGAAAGTTGCCCTATTTGATCTGGTACTATCGTACTGATTGGATTTTTTTCAGATCGATTTTTTTACTGATATGATCAGTCTTTGAAAACACTCATAAATTAGCGTTTGCTATCGGATTTTTCAACTGCTCGGGTGTGCCGACCTTTGTGTCTAATTAAGGTGAAATTTTTTTTCAATTTATCTATTGGATCAGTAAGCCGTGAAACAGGTTCTCAGACCTGTTTAAATGTAATTATTTGTTTTTCATACGTTTTTAGTCAAAATCGAAATTTCGAAGTATTTTGATAAAAGTCTAATACGAATTTAACGCACATTGAAGAAAAATTTTTTTATGCATTGATTAATAAGTTTTACCGGTGATCAGGCGCCTTCGATTGTTGGCAAGTTTCGATGAGAATTAATTTTCTTTTCTTGATTAAAGGGCATTCGTGATGATTCCCCCCGTGTTTCGTCTTGCAAGAATGATTGGCTATGAACAGAAGTGAGGAAATTTTCAAATATTCCCAATAGTTTCGACCAAAATCAGACAAAAGCTAACATACGATTAGCCTCCAATATGTTTGCAGAGTTGGAGATTTCGTCCTGCAACATAAGACTCTTTAATTAAGTACTGGGTTCGGTGCGATAGAGTCGGCATTAACTTCGCGCCTAAGCGCGAAATCCAACTAGAAAGCTATCGGCTAAATCTGTCGTGTGTTGGCTTAACGACACTCAAAATCATGATTGGACGAAACCCCTGGTTGAGCCCCAGCTGTGGCTTTCCCTATTTCGTGTCATCACGGACCTAACAACTGTATTCGCCGACAAATATAATTAAATAACTATTTTTGGACAACAATTGTCGTTCATCATGATCGCGCATAATCCATATGATATTAAAGGTCGTGGGAACCTTCTTTTTATTAAAAAAGTCCTTATTCGCAAGGTTAATATATTAGAATTATTTTTTAATTTTGGCACAATACTTATAGTTATACGCTGGTTTTCTCTTCCAGTCAATGTCGAAATAAAAAACTACATAATGATGTACTACATTTTTAAAAGCAAATTTTTTGACGTCAATAATTTTGACTTGAATTCTTAGCGATATCAAATTAGGCGGGCGATCGGTTATTAAATCAGTTGATTAGTTCTTTTCAAACCCCAACATCGAGCATGTCCGTTTACTCGTTCATAGTTTAGTTTTTATAAGAGACACTTATTAAATTCGCAAAATTTTTTTCGCAGATCAAATCTGTGAGAGATATCTTTTTGAAAATTTTGCAGGAATTTTCTTATACTTGAACAGTATTATTTGATAAAATTTCGTTAACATCAGTGCCGCTTCCGACACCTTACCTATCGTTACAGCCTGATCAACACTCTAATTTGACGCTTTCTTACATTCAATCTGTGAACTATTACCTTAAACTCAGATGCACCTTTACCTCCAACGAAAATTGGATTTTTTGAGCATCGGAAACTTCGGGAGCAAATGACCTAGTCGATCCGTAGAGGCGATCACTCCGGACTCAATCCGAATTAAATGCCCCTTAACTCGGTCACATCTATTTCGGTTTTTTTCCCAACAATCATGCTGGCCGACACCCCTCTCTACGTGCATTTTTCTTAACCGCATTCAATCCCGCTTGTTCTCCTCACTGCAAAAACCTCAAAATGCCGAAATAGTCATACAACTCTCATTCTCTCTCTTTTTTTAATCTGCCAATAAATGATTTCATTGGGTTTCCAAATACGAGAAAGCCGGAAAGACCAGATAGCTCCTAAAAAAAACACCCTAGTTACCATTTTTTCCATATTTTATTTCAGTTCTTAAAAGACTAATCTTTGAAAACATTCAAGCAATGTGTTTTCACATTATTAACTATCAGTTAATGTTACGCCAAAAAATTGCCCAGACGATTTTAAAATTAAATTGTGTTTATCTTTGAAACATGAAATTCTGGACGAATTAAATCTGACGTATCACGAATCATTATTGTTTATGACTGAAAATTGAGCACACATATGTGCAATAAAGTTGACGAAATAAATTTCAAAACCACAAGTACAATACGAATCAGGGGTTGCCGGAGTTGTCTGCTAACAATGCGCGTCACTCATTTGCCGGTTATACAAAACACAAAGCTCCGCCTACGCGAAAAGATCGCTTGATGCAACCTATTTTCTATTTGTATTGTAGGAAAGGTCCCTAAAATTAGATAATCTAATTTTTACAAACAATACCTTTAATTCGATGTTGATTTGCTTCTCTAAGCTGCTTATAGCTTCGAATATTTCCAAATAAGATTCATGAGGTAAATAGCTCGGTGGGAGACGAAGAGGATGTTGACCCAATACTCGAGGATGCAAGACTTCTTTATGAACTCTGTCACGTTTAATTGCAAACTAAAATTGTATAACATTTATTTAAGTCTAAAATTACACACTTAAAAGCAAAATCAAACAAAATTGTATTTTCATTGCAGCGGTTCAAAAAACAATCTGAAATTATGTGAAATAGGTCACTGTTGTCCACGAAGGGTGTAATTGAGCAGGATAAATCTCACTCTCTGGCGCCCTGTGTGTACAAAATACGAACGACTAAATTCTCGAATGTATCAAATCGGGATGGCTAAAAAATGTAGAACGGATAATTTTATGTTTCATCACAAGAAGATTGAAAACATTTAATACAAAACGCTTTTTGGTTCAGCATTTTTTTTTGAACCGATTTTCAAATAACCAAAAAAAATGATCACAAACTTATTACCATTCGCTGGAAATGTGTTTCGAGCTTACTATTGTTTTGTCTGGCTGTTGCAGATTATAATTCATCTGCACAACAGCAAAAGTCATATATATGATTCCAGTCAAATAAGTACGCTTTAAAATGTCCCATAATAATATCAACGGTGGCGTTATCGGTTTTGCTGGATTATTGTAGTACTCCATCACCAAATCATATCTAATTTTTATCATTTAAATTTTCATTGGAATATTTTCTTATATCCTCGTATCATACATTTGTTCCAATCCTGGCCCCGATAAGCAAACGTAGTGTGTTTTTAAGTAGTAGGTCTAGGATTGGAACAAAAGTGTTATAATGGGATATGCTGCGAAATTAAATCACAGATTGTGCCCTGTGCGACCTCAAAAATATTCCAGTTGGGAGCACGGCACTAAATCCATTCAAGACTCGACGAGAGAGATGAGGCAAAATACACTTAACAATACTACTTGGCCAGAGTGGCTCCCCTTTCCAATTCGAAGAAAAACACTAGACTCGCGAGTTGCCAGATTTCAAAGCTCTGTCGAGTCTCAAAGGAATATTATAATCAGTTAAACAACTTTAAAAGCTTATTTCACCTTTGATGTTTCCAGATAATTTGCGCTTTTTCAGTAATGCTATTGTATGTTGTTGCAAACATTGCTACCAATAAATTGACCAGCATAATAACGGCGAATAACATATACAGAATTAACCAAATGGAATTAACCCAATACTAAAATGTACTCATAGTTAAGAACTTACCAAATGATTGAATTATCGGCGGACGCTTATCTATTTGATTTTCAAAAACTAACACACCCACACACAAAGAGAGAGATTTTCGAGCGTATATTTTTTGTCTGCTGCTGGCAATTGATAATCATGCTGCACCAACAGCACAATCAATATATGATTCCAGTCAAATAAGTACGCTTTAAAAAACTATCCGTCTTTATAATCCGAACTATAAGTCCCATAGAAATCACTCAACGTGGCGTATCGGTTTTGCTGGATTATGTAGTACTCCATCACAAATCATATCTAATTTTTTAATCATTAAATTCATTGGAATATTCTCTATAGTCTCGTTATCATACATTTTTCGCACCCTGGCCCGAATTAGCAAACGTATGTGTTTTAAGTAGTAGGCCAGAAGGAGAAGGAGGGTTGGAACAAAATGTTATAATCGGATGTGCTGCGAAATAAATCAGCCAGATGTGCCCTGTGCGCCTCAAAAATGATTCCAGTTGGACACGGCACTAAATCCATTCAATGACTCGACAAAGAGATTAGGCAAAGATCACGTAACAATACTACTGGCCAGAGGTGGCTCCTATTCAATCGGAGAAAAGCCATAGACTCCGAGTGCGTGCCAGATTCAAAGCTTCTGTCGAGTTCAAAGGAATATTATAATCGCTTAAGGGGTAGCTCAGGATGTTGCAGATTGGTACATTTTTTCGGAGCGATTTTTGAAAAAAAAAAATGTGAAAAATTTTATATTATTTTTTATCTAAAAAAGTGGCCATGACTTCAAAACGTTTATATTTTTAACTTTTTTACATCACTTTAGTATCTTTAAAAAACAGTCAAGAAACCACTTTTCATTATGACCCATTTCCACCTGATCCCCTGATTGAGAATCTTTTTGAAAGCATATTTATAAACTCAGACATTGCGGTGTTATGCACTAATAGTGAGAGAATAATTACGCACATGAAGAAATTCCTCATATGGAAGTTTTTTTTCCATGAAAAAAATGGATAAAAACACTTTTAGGAAAAAAAATTGACCTTAATTGCGAATCAAATATTGAAAAAATGTCCTACTTCAAATAAAAAGTAGCCTATAACACCGAATTTTAATTGAGATTTTTTTGAGGAAACATAAACATTTCATAGATAATTTGCGTGCTCAATATGGCAGACCAACCGTTCCTTAAGCAATGTTGTAATTCCATCAAAAGTCAGAAACGATATTCATTGACCGTTGCGAATCGTTGAAATACGAAACCTAAATAGACTCAGAAAATTTCACAAGTGATTCGGCCTGATTTTTCAGAGATTTTCCAAAAAAACTAACTAACTTGAAATTTTGGACTTATTTTGTCGGAAAATCTTTTATAATATCTAAAGAGTCCAACAACATGACAAAAAAACATTCAATGATTTTTCCAAAGCAAGTCAAAAATAGTAAATAATGCAATGAAAAAAGTTACGTGGCTATTTTCGTTTTATTCACACAGATTCAAAAATTGAATCAGAGAAACAATTTTGGTACGAAAATGCTGAAAACTTTTTTCATAATGCTTGAATTTTTTCGAAAATTTTACGAATTATAACATAAATTTGAAACCAATCGTCCTTAAATAGATAAAAAAATAATTTTAATGAGCCTGAACACATTTATTGTGGTTCAGCTAACGATAACTAAGCACAAAAATATAAACCAACTAATTATTTTCGGAAGTTAAATTGACGGCCAGTCTGCCACAATCGCTGTTACCCCTCAAACAACTTTAAAAGCTTATTTCCACCTTTTTTTCCAGATAATTTGCGCTTTTTCAGTATATGCTATTGTAGTTGTTGCAAACATTGCTACCATAATTACCAGCATAATAACGGCGAATTAACATATACAGAATTAACCAATGGAATTAACCCAATACATAAATGTACTCATAGTTAAGAACTTACCTAAACTGATGAATTATCGGCGGACGCTTACTATTGATTTCAAAAACTAATCAAAACAAAATTATTTCAAAAATATTGACAAAATTTATGATAATGCACTGTTTTGATAATATATTTTGAAGATAATTTGAGATTTTCTTAAAGGGTATCCCTGCTCCACATCTGACATATTCCGACAAAATATAGCCAAACAGGCCTCGAGGATAATTCAGCTTAGCCAGTTTGTAGAACTAGCTTTCAGCTTGCGTCAGAAATGGTGTCAAAACTTTTTTGCATGAATACACACCCAGACACATTAGCAAACAGGAGTACTAAAGCCACGAATTCTATCTCCTTACTGAGTTCTTTTTGATATAACCTAAAATTTAACATACTCGTATACATGTTATACCAATTCTGTCAAGCGTTTTTGTCGCATAAGGCGCTTTTTTTCTACGATAGTGCATAGACCAATCGTTTTCTTGAGTTTTTCCTCGGAATATCTCTTTCTCACTCTGAGTTTAGATTTCAAATTCCACATATTCAAATTCATCGCAGG
>SCLH01001309.1:222658-239188 GCA_004367855.1 Oikopleura vanhoeffeni | reverse complement strand
AAAACAAAATTATTTCAAAACTGATTTGTACGAAAGTTACTGATAGTGCATGTTATTGATAAATATAATTTTGAGTATTCTTAAAGGGTATCCCTGCTCCTATCTGACATATTCTCCGACAAATATAAGCCAACAGGGCTCGAGGATATAATTCAGATTAGCCAGTTTGTAGAACTAGCCTTCAGCTTGCGTCAGAAATGTGTCAAAATTTTTTGCATGAATACACACCCAGCGTTGATATAACGTAAATTTCGCCCTTATAATCTGTAACGAAAGTAAATCGACTTTCTAGACAAACACAGATTAAAATTAACGATAAATATATATTTAGAAATTATTATTGATTCTTAAACAAAATCGCCTTTAGTCATCCAAGCGGGACGACAAAACATAACCATTTCAACAAATATATAAATGGTGTAATCACTACGGTAAGCGTTTCTAAAAACACATTAGGTAAAACATTTGAAAACAAATAATTAAAAACGATTCACTTCGTGTTCGTCGGATATTTGACGGTAACGTTAATAAATAGAGATTTAAATAAGAGATTAATATTACGGTAATTATTTTAGATTACGTATTCTTAGCGACCCGAACTTGACTGGATCAACAACAAACTCTGATTGTGGGAGCCTTCCGGACCCCATTGATACGACTTTTATTCGAACTGTATTCACTGTACTCTGGGACACTGGGGAAATAAATATTACCGATATCATATAAGAGTCAAGCATTTTGATTTAGCTTATTGCAGTTGCATTTATTAACGGTAACTAGTCAAGAGGTGTTTTAACGTAGTTCTTTGACGTGGTGACTGAAGCGGTCTTACGATCAGCGTCTTCACGATCACATCTGCTTACATTTTTTTAGCTCAGAACAAATTTAAACTTCCGTGGAGCCGTTTTTTTTGAATTTCGACCCCAAACTCAAAATATGAATTTTTTTTAAGATCACGTGAAAAAATTTCCGAAAGAAAATGTGCTTCGATTTTTTCGAAAATAGGCTCAAAAACAGCTGGGGAAACATTGAAGAGACAGTTGGCGTACGTCAACCCGATATTTTGAAGTTTTAGTGGTCAAATTGACACAAACGTTATTTTCGAACATAATTTTGAGAAAAATACTTAGAAAAAATCGAAAAAACGCAAAATTTTCGAAAATGGTTCGAAACATAAACAATCGATTTGGTGCATTTTTATGAAATTATAACTGCAGAAAATGTAGGAGCAGGGATACCCTTAAATGAGTTCAAATTTTGAAATCGACAAAAATGACAATGAACAATGTTCTGACGAAGTTTCATATGTGCCATCATGACCCATTATCAATATCACCAAATTACTGATATCCGGGATAACACTTATGTTTCTTTAGGTAGCTGACATATTCGCCTAACCGGGGCCAGCTACCTAAATTAACATGAGTGTTAACAGAGGTAGTGTTATTTTGTAAAATGGGTATGCCAAAAGTAGAGTTATTTTGTAAAATGGGTATGCCAAAAGTAGTGTTATTTTGTTAAATGAATATGGGTAGGGCGATCAAGCAAAAAATCAGGTACCCGATAACAAGGTCGTAGCGATATGAAAACTAATGTCTCACGAAGTTTTTGTTGTTAAAAATATGGCCCATAATAGTTTTTTGGTGCTTTTACTCTGTGGCACATATTATATGGGACAAACGATTCGAAATTTTAAATGATCAGAAAGAAATTGTCCTTTATTTAAAAAAGTCCTAATTTAAGAAAAAAATTGGCAAAAATCTTTCCAAAACTCATATACTACCCACATATTGTACCTGTCATGCAAACAGATTGCGTGGGCGGCGCCCTATCTTCACAATGGGTAGGTCCAACCCCATTGGCTGAAATTTCCAAACTTCAGATCTTGTTGCAGACACATACATTGTTTTGGTAGTATATAATATATCCCTTTGGGAGGAAGGTTGTTAATTTTTTGTTTGATCTACCTTCGTACTACTTAACATACATAATGTACTAGACCAAACTAGAAAATAACAACCTTCCTCCTGAAGGGATATGGATATATTCAGCATTCAGATTCTATTAACTTACTCTTTCTGGACATCTTGCAAATTGCCTGTTGAAAACTTCAATTTCGGCTGGTATGAATAAAATGTCATTTGCTTCATTTTGCGAAACATTGTATGTTGGTGGTATCCCATGTAACCTCAGTTCTTGGTCAGTGAGCATGAACTGTCCTCCGAGACTGCTTCGAATTTCTGTAAATTTGAGATAAAAAGATTGCAGTGAGATCAATCCAATAATATAAAGTTTCGAATCTTCTTTTAAATGTTTAGGCTGATACCAATTTAAGCCATGTAATGGGTGCGATTCGTCCTATTTCAGGTTTTTATTTTGAAAAGGATCAATAATGCACTTAAAAAATTTTCTATATCTTTCTGAAATTTTATTATAATTAATTTGTGAACTTTTTTATCATAATTAAACCCGTTTATATTTTTTTATTATAGAAGTAATGTGCGAAAAATTGGGGTCGGGTGGACGGGTACCTTCTCAAAAAACATGAATCGGATTCGGTAGTCGTCTTGAATTAATTGGATCCGATCCAAGAAAAACCGGTCCGATCCTACTCGATCCGATCGAATTCTGGCGAATCTTGGTTTGTTGAGTGTTTTCAAAAGATGGAATGTAGATGTATACTAGTAGAGGGAAATAGCTTGAGCCAATAATCTGAAAATAGCTGCGGCATAATAATTTCTGCTCAACAAAAAAATATTTCTCTCACTTCTGATGATGGATTTTAGCCGAAACGTTAAATAAATACCATTTTCAATGGAAAATCAAATAAATGATAATTAATGCCCGTGATTAAACTCAACTCTTATCAAAGATTTTCACACTCTCGAAATACAAAAATTTCCACTAGAATTGAGACAGACATGTTTTCTCCGAATAATACCTAATTTAAACAAAATCGACCAAAACGTTTTTGATAACATTAGCTACAAATTCAAAATATCATAAAATTACGGCTTTTCATATTCTAGAACAAGTCCGATCGAAATTTTTGCAAAATATGTTCGTAACTGTCGACGTAGTAGAAACCGTTTTTCTTACAAATCTTCATCAATTTCCATTGAGCGTTTCGAGATAAAAATTGAAGTCAAAATCAGTGTTCTAGCTCTACTCCCACTTTGGTGCTGTGGTGCTCATAATTTTTTTACTTTGGTCGGGAGGCAAAAGGGATGAGAATCTTCAATTTTAGGTTTTTTTCTCCAGAATTTCGTAACTTGTTTTTGTTTCCTTCTGAGCCCCGATCTAAAATCTCAAAAACCGTTGAGTACCCCCTTAAGGGAGAGATGTAATTTGACATATTTGCATTTTTTTCAATTTTCTTTCTCTTGATGGTTAACTTTTTGCCACTTCGAAATTTTCGAGTAGAAACTTTTTCGAATGAAAGTTGCCACTTTTGATCTTACTTCGTATGATTGGATTTTTTTCAGATCGATTATTTTTACTTAATAAATCGTCTTTTGAAAAAACACTCATAAACTAGCGTTTGCTATCGGATTTTTCCAAACTGCTCGGGTGCCGACCTTTGGTCTAAATTAAGGTGAAATTTATTTTCAATTTATATTGATCAGTAACCGTGAAAAAAGGTCTCAACGACCGTTTAAAATGTATTTAATTTGTTTTCATACGATTTCTACGTCAAAATCGAAAATTTGAAATTTTGTAAAAGTCTAAATAACGAAATTTTAGCACAGTGAAAGAAATATTTTTTTTTTCATAAGATGAATTAAATAAGTTTTAAACGGTGATCGAGACGGCTTACCAATTTGGCAAGTTTCGATGAAATAAATTTTCTTTATTTCTTGATTAAAAAGGGCTTCGATGGATTTCTCCCAAACCGTAGTTTCGTTGCAAGAATGATTTAGAGTATGAACAGAAGTGAGGAAAATTTTCAAAATATTTCCCAATAGTTTCGACCAAAAATCACAAAAAAATAACATACGATTAGCCTCCAATATGTTTTGCAGAGATTGGAGATTTCTCTGCAAAAATAAGCTCTTTAATTAAGTACTGGGTCAGGTGCGATAGAGTCGAGCAATTAATTCGCGCCATAAGCGAGAAATCCAACTAGAAATATCGGTAAATGTAGTGTGGTTGGTTAACGCACTCAAATCATGATGAGAGAACCCCTGGTTTGAGCCCCGGCTTGCCTATTCTCCCTATTCAACTGTAATTCCCGAAAAAATAAATAATAATAAATAATAATTTTTGGCAAAAATTTGGCGTTCAATTGATCGACGATGATCCCATTATGTATAAAGGTCGATGGGAACCTTCTTTTAATAAAAAAATGTTCCTTATTCGCAAGTTATATTATTAGCATATTTTTATTTTTGGCACACATCTTATAGTTATTACGCTGGGTTTGTTCATTCCCAGAGATCGTCGAAATAAAAAAACTCCTACATAAAATTACTACAATTTTTTAAATAGGAAATTTTTTGGAAGTCAATAATTTGGAACTTGAAATTTTAGGATTCAAATTAGACGGCGAAATCGGTCATCATTAAATCAGTTAGAATTAGTTTTTCAAAACCCCAACAATTCGAACTATGTCCGATTTACATAGTTCAAAGTTTTTTAAAAAATTATTGAAATTTCGGCCAAAATTTTTTTCAACGCAATCAAAAATCTTGAGAGATATTTGTGAAAAATTTTTTGGAGGGAATTTTTTATTTGAAAAGTATTTATTTGATAAATCTTGTTACCATATTGCGCTTCGAACTCCTACCTATTTTAGCCAGCTGTCAACAATCTTGAATTTTCGAACGCTTTCTTAATTATCTGGTTTGCACATTAATTTACATTCAACGCAATGATACAGCTTTTTCCTCCAAAATATTAGGAATTACTTTGAGCAAATCGCCGAAATACGCAGAAAAATCGACCTAACTACGAATCGCTAGAACGAAATCAACCGAAAACTCAAAGATAAATGCTCTACTGTTCATATTTCGTTTCACAAATGCTGCCGAACTTTACATGCATTTAAAAGCAATTACATTCGTGACTATGATTTCCAAATCACTGGCAACAACCTACAAAATCGCCGAAGTGCGATTACAAAATCTCGTCAGGAAGAAATTTTCAAAATTTTCGACCAGTGGGAATTATTCAATGCTGATTGCAAATCGTCCTTTTGTGTAATTAACTTCATGAAATTTGGAACTGTTGACGTTTTTTGAACATATTCGCCAGAACTTTCTGTCGAGTTCCAAATTCCAGAAAATCACCTTCTTTCTAAACTTCCCTTACTGTGAATTTAATTTGTTAATAAATAAAAGAAAAATTGAAAAATAAGTTGATTAAGTTTTAATTAAAATTTGAATTTTATCTTGAAAAATAATTCTCAATAATTTGAAATAAATATAAATTTGTTGAAATTAGTTAAGTTTCATATATATTTAAGTATATTATTCATAATACGCCTCGCTANATGTGTAGTCATAGCCTATAACTATACATGGTGGCGCTCGCTATTACTAATAGGTAGATTTAGTAGAAACATTACACTAAGTAGCTAACCAAAAAAACCGTGTGAAGTCGATCTGGCTTTGCACAGCCTTACGGGCGGCTGAGAGTTATTCAAGGAGATTCAGAGACTGAGAGAATATCCAGTTTTTACCAGTTAATACCAGTATATAAACCTAATGTCCTTAATCGGAACTACAGATTCCGTCCCCCAATACAGGTAAGTAGCTCCTTCTTGGTTAAAAATTTCATTTCTTGAGGTATTCGCCGGTACAAGTATCACACGGCTGGATTCTTGACAATTATCTACACTATCAAATGCGTAGGTTGCCGTTTCCGATTTGAACATTTCTCCAAATAAGGACATAAATGGCTTGAAGAAAATACTTTGGGCTTTGCTGGATCTGCCTTCATTTGGGTACAGAAGTGCCTTAAGGAAAATACTGTCATCAGAAAGTTGAAAGCCTAGAATTAGAACATTCGAATTGAAAATTCAATTTTTTGGAACGTCTTTTAAGGGGGTGGTGTGGATGAATTTTGACATTTTGGAGGCTTGATACGGCTAAACTTATGACGGTAGACCATTTCTCATCAATACACATGAAAGCGGATTCCAAAAAAAAATAGGGTTTTTCTATAAATATTTCGTTTTAGTCTCTAGCACTGTTTGTGTTAAAAATGAGACCAGAGTTGCTAATATCGGTTTGAGCAAATCGTATACAAGGAATTTTTTGATGGTACTTAGATTTTATTATTCTCACTTTTATGTTCAAAATTTTCGATTTCGCGCACTTTTTTGTCGATATACAGCCAATAAGACCGAAATTCAAAAAATTACTTTGTATTCGATGTTCACCAACCTTTGGGCTTGTTATATTCCAAAAATGACGTTTCTGGCATATTCCACAGAAAGAAAGCCTTTATCAAAACGTCGAAAAAACACCATTTTTAGCATATTCCACCAATTGCGGAACCCCTGAGGCAAAAATCAAAAAATAGCTTCTATTCACTAAATCAGAACAATTTCCGGATATCACAAATCTTCAAAAACTTGCCGATATAGCTCTAGGATCTTGTTTCTTTTGAAAAAGCTGAGGGACCGTGTTTAACCAGCGTTACAGAATGGTTGATGGCAGTGTACTTGAATTGATTAATGGAATTCGCGAGAATTAAGGATAGATCTTGTGATTTGTATTGATGAGAAAATGGTCCTACCGTCATCAGTTTATCCGTACCAAGCCTCCAAAATGTCAAAATTCATCCACACCACCCCTTTAATTTTTTTCTGTTGTTTTTAAAAGTAAAAGATGAAAAAATTTCCCAAAAAAATGAATTTTTTTTTCTTGGAATCGCTCCAAAATTCTTCATAATGTGTTCGGACAACACAATTCTACGAAGTTTTTTTTCCATTTTTAGATGATTTTAAGACTTATACTGTATACTTGAGCCTAGACTCTGTGCTCAAACGGGTTAAGGAAGTACCGTTTACAAAAATATGTTGCTGAATTTCTGGAACTAGACTAAATCCGCCAAAAAAATAACAATGAGTTGTGTCTCACATCTCTAGGACCTCTAGTAACTAATGTCTAGTTTGCCCGCCAGTGGTCGCTGAATGTCACAAAAATTAATCTCTTTAAAATCTATCTCCTTCTGAATTACACATCGGAGCGACTCAATTTTTCGGCCGAGGCTTCATGATGAAGCCTTCATCATAATATTCTAAAATCGATTCGTAGGTTTAAAATTTTTTCTATGAAAAATACAGTAGATAACCTCAAAATAATTTCAAAGTCAATTTCAAAGTCACCGTATCGCTTTCAAAATATCATCAGAAGCTTTTTCGTAGTAGACTTTCTAATGACGGTATAAAAAATCATTGGGGAAATTATGGACGCGCGGGGCGCTAGAGGGTGAAACTTCTTTTGCTCTCTGATACTCTTAGTGCACCTAATTGACCAATGATTGCTTATACAGTCATAGGAAGTCGGATACGACAAAGCTTTTACTGATATTTACGACGCAGTACGGACACTCTGAAATTGACTTTGAAATGATTTTGAGGTTATCTACTGTATTTTTCATAGACAAATTTTTAACCTTTGAGTCGATTTTTTAGTTTATTGTTATAAACTCTCGGCCAAAAATTGAGTCAATCCGACGTGTAATTGAGGAGTTGTTTGATTTTAAAGACATTCATATAAGTGACATTCAGCGACCGCTAGCGGGCGAATTTGAGGTCTAAGAGATGTTCAAAAGCCTCATTGTTATTTTTTTTGCCGATTCAGTCTAGTTTCAAAATTCCAGCGGAATATGTTTGTGAACGATAAACCCCTGATACATATTTCTTTATAAATGAGACAACAAAAATGATAAAATTATGACCACACGTGGCTATCGAGCAAATTCTTATTTTCTCATTATGGCTTCAGCACCACTTGTAGGATTTGAAGAACTGTTAACTTCCGTGTAAAGCCCTCTGCACAACTCTGAAGTTAATTACCTGCATAATTATACCATATGGCAAAATGAAGACCATAATCAAAAATACAAAGTTAAAAAAATCAGCAATCATATATCCAATTGAGATCGATAATGGTCCCAAAGTGGAATTGAGGGAATAAAATTGTAAAGCAGCAGCGGCCATCATGAAAAACGAGACCATATAACATAAATGAGCCCATTTTACGAATAAATCCAATTCAAAAACATAACCCAGTAATGTCAAAGGTTTTTCCGTGTAAACTGACGATGTCAATATTAATGGAGGACATCGCTTCACGACATTTGTCATTGTATCGAAACTGTCGCGAATGTCTTTTGGCAAATTGAAGTATGCCTTAAATGAAATATTCCATTGTTATTTTGATTATTTTTGAATAATTTTCTAGACTTTTTGACTTAGAAAAAATTGACTATCTTGATACAATACTTATCGGAGAAGCCGTTTTGAGCGGTGAGAAAAACTTAGTTTTTTGTATTAAATAACTCAAACCTACGCATGACTCAAAACGGTTTCCACGATGAGTATTGTATGAAAAATCGACAACTCGTTATTACAAACCCTTAGTTTGGTCAAATTAGTTTGGTATTCAAAAAGCGATGCCAGAAAACTAATATAGATGACGGTTATTTGTTGCTTCGTTCCGAAAATCTAATAACTTTTAAAATTTTCATCAAATTTCAAAAACAAATGGAAGCAATTTGCTACTTGAAATTTTATCGCTAACAAGTTGAAATTCAAATTGACCCAAATTATTACGATTTGCTCGAAATAATAAGAAAATTTAGTGTATAAAATTTTAAGGGTCATCTGATTAAATTTTTGATAGAATTGGCTTTGAATTTTTAAAAAGTACCCTCAAACCAAAGATGAACCATAAAAACTTCTACACAGTACTTGTATAACAGACTTTTATTAAAAGTTCAAGATTCTGACGCTTCTCATCAAACTCTGGCTTTTCAATTTCGAGTCGAGAAATGTTTCAAAAATCTTGCGATGTTTTTTACTTTTAATGTCTCAATAAAACGAACGGCCCGAAGAAAATATGTCATTGTTTCACGATGTTTTTCTGAAAAACTTTTTCATGTCCTTACCGAATGTCAGGTGACCTGACTCAGGTCGGATCATAAGACAATGGGTCGAGTTTAATCGCATAAATTATTTTAAAAATATCTAGATCAAGATGAACCGTCGAAATCAATTCTCCATCTTTTAACGGAACAATTTTACTGTTTTTTTGTTTTTCAAATTTTGTATCAAATTTTCGTGGCTTCATTTTTATATATTTTCACCCTACTTCAAAAATATATAAGCTCAAATTTACTTACTATTGCCCTGAAAATTACTCCGAATGTCATGAAAACCAGCGCAAATAAAAAAATTGTATTATATCCATCATTCGCAAGTCCTCTCATTCTTTGCTTATTTGTAATTCCTCTCATCGCCGCAAATTTCCGACCCCTTTCTAAGCAAATTCCAACCAAAGTTATGATAACAATATATTCTTGTATATCCGGTTTGAGGCAAAATTTTCGCATAATTACCCAAATGAAAAAACCCATGAACGCCATGAAAATCACAATGTTATAAAAGAAAGCAGTAATTGGAGCAGTCATGAAAATAACAAACTGTTGAAACGATTTTCATAATGTGATTTAAAAGGGGTCGTGGTTCCTAATTTGATATATCCCTTTATCACTTTTTGGTTAGAATGCGTAGCCACAACGTTAAAATCACAGTTTGATTATCGCACGTTAAAAGGAGTAGTGGCTACGCATTCTAACCAAAAAGTGATAAATGGATATCCGACATTAGCCCTGTTCTCACGAAATTTCCTCAAAACCTTACGGAAAGTCTAACGATATTGAAATGGTGGAGTATTGGTGATATTAGTCTGAAATTTTCAAAAAATGTATTCCAATTGTTTGTATGATCGTACCGGTCGTGATTGATGTATAACAAATCTTAAGCTTGCAATAAAAAAATACCAAACATTTTTGTATATCTGGAATATTTGGGCCCTGTGTAGTAAACGTGGTGTGTTTTTTAGTAGGAGGCCCCAAATATTCCGGATAGTGGTAAAGGGGGATATGCTCCATATGAATCATATCATATATGCACTCCTAGATAAGTTAACTTTATGAGACCATCTTTGGATTTTTGAGATTCAGTGCTCTATATTTATCAGAGTAAAGAGAACACGATGTTTCTGTAACCATCGAGTGATCAATGGACTCTCGGGGTTAATTTTCGAATTAACTTATTTTTTTTTAAAAGCCAGCTCGTTATGAAATAAAAAAATACTGGGAAGGATTTTTCATATTTCGACCTCGAAAAGAAAAAAAAATTTCAAGATCACGTTGCAAGCCCCTTGCAACACAAGTCCAGTTAATCACTACAAGTCACAAGAATGTTTTGGAAAAAGTATTTTCCAACCAGCATTTGAATTGTTGGATTGCAAACTTTGTAAAATAGTTAAATCGACACTAACTTTTATCATTTACTAATAGTTTTATGATTTATTTTGACTTTCTATGAATTGTTTCAGTCAACCGTATTTCTCACAGAATGCTTGTAAACTTCGAGTATTCTATATCGATCATGATGCCCGAGTAACTTATATCTCTTATTCCTTATTATTTTAAAAGGCAAATGAGAAATTTAAGTTACTCGGGCATCATGATGGATATATAACAGGAACCCGATAAAAAGTCGTATGAATCTGAAACTTTAGGTGCGAACGTACTTTTTGGTGCTAAAATTTTTCTTGATGCCAGGTGGCGATGTTTCAGCACCTGGAAGTACGTTCGCACCTGAATTTTCAGATTCATACGACCTGATTTTTTGATAGTTCGCAGTGAACTGTCAATTGTAATGAAGTTTTCGATCGATGATACCGTTTGGGTACAAACACAGTTATTCGTTGTTTCAGCTCGCCTAAAAGCCGAATTTACATATGTAACTGGCATAACATATGTTTACATTATGTCTCGAACAAAATTTGAAAGAAAACAATTCCTTTTGAAAAATAGATGTGAAATAATCGCTGACTATCAGTAACAGAACTTGCAATTGAAGCTATAAATACTGACTAACTTATGTAGATAAAAATATCGAAAATTAAGAGTTAATATTATTTATATGCACGTTTTAGGCTTTAAGATTGCTTAATTCATGAATTCATATAAATTGAATACAGTGGTTACCTAGATATTGCCCACTCTCAGACATGGCAAAAAAGAGGGGCAATTTCTAGTCATGGGGGCAATATCTGATCATAGGCTAGGGCGGCAAAAACTAGTAACAGCAGGCCAAATGGGAGTAAAGTCAGACTTGAACAGAATCTGAAAATTCGAGAACCTGTTTTTGTTTCGGTTTTTAAACTGTTCAAATCAAAGAAAAAAAATCAATATGATATTTTTTTTTGAATTCATAAAGAGCCTAAAACTGAAAGAACAGATATGGATAGTGAAAACAATGCAAAGCCAAAAAATTGGCAACCAAAAAATGATCAAACTGTATCAAAGAATAGTGTTCTCGAAAACCGCGGTGACCACCGTGAAATATTTAAACGAGCATATAACTGGGCCCGTTAAATGATGGGGATCATTTTATTTCGTCATACGAAATTCCAGAACTTAACCTCCTCAGACCCAGAAACGAGAACTTCGCCTCACACCCAAAAACCTATCTAAAGGCACTTATTTGAGCGCTTATCACGAAACTGACAAAAGAAATCAATTTACTTATTTTCACTGATTGAGATCAGAGATAGAATTCAGTAAATAACACGTAACATTTTTAAATTTCGAAGTTTTGTGAACTAGATAACTGCGAGAGAAAAGAGAGGTTCACTCACCTTGTATTTCTTGAAAAACCATACATTTTTTACAATAACATATAAGTTACAAATTTACAAGTGAACTTTAGCTATTAATAGCGAGTCTCAAATTTGAAATATGATAACTCGATCGCTCACAAAACAATTATTCATATCGCCGCGCGTCAAAATAATGCAGTAAAATGTGAAAAATATTGCTAATTCAGCTGAAAACTAAAAAATCAGTACCACCTTATGTTCTACATTTGATCGATTTGTCTTGTCGGCTTTATTTGGTTAAATTTGCCGTCAATTATTCCAAGAATAAATTTTTTGAAAAATTTTTCTCTCATTATTTTGAGTTTATAAAATCACTTGTGAAAAAAATTATTCTTCGTATAGAGACTGCAGATAAAATAAACTTATATCAAAAGAATCCTCAAGTACTATCCTAAAAACTGGTTTCCTCAGATTCTGATATTATGTTTTCGTTTTAACAACAAGTAATTTTTTAGGAAATTTTGGCGAAAATCCTAAAAAAAGTAAGAAAAAAAAATAACTTTCGAAACGGCTAAATCGTTAAAAAATTTTCAGAAACCATATATTTTTTGTGAAATAAAATTGCAAACTCTATGACATGTTGAATTGTAGGTCTGTTGACGATGTTATTTCTGCGCCGTTTTTTGGCTCCCAAATGTTTTTTGCCTTTATATAGTTAAAGCGTGGTGGGGGTTAAGGGGGTATACGACTCTGATTTAATAAATGCCTTAGAGGCATTAAAAATGCTCCAAATTGATACGGGTGATAATTAAGTGTACTAAGAACCAAATCATCAAAAAAAAAATTTCGAAATTTTCGCATTTTTCGATTTTTTTCTAAGTATTTTTAAAAGATGAAGTTGACAAAATTAACGTTTGCTCGAATTTGACCACTAAAACTTCAAAATATCGACTTGACGTAAGCACAACTTTCTCATCAGTGTTTCACTGCTTTCTTTTTGAGCCTACTTTCGAAAAAAATCGAAGCACTTTTTTTCGGAATTTTTTTGGAAAAATGACCAAAAAATCATATTTCGAGTTTAGGCTCGAAATTGCAAAAAAGCGCTCGATCATCTCTTCAAAATTTTTCTGAAGGAATGCTTGATAAAAATTTGAGCTATTTTGCAAACATATCCCGGAGAGATAGATTTTTGATAGTCTGAAATGTTAAAAATCGTCGGTTATTTTGGCGTTCACTAGAATTTTTCAGTTGCCGGATCAAAAAAAGCGCTCGATAGAAAAATTCTATATTACTACGTTACGTGATCTGTGAAAATTGAGTTCCAATTTGATATACCGTCTGGGAGTGAGATAGATTTGAACTTTTGAAGAATGTCACCTTGTTACGATACTTGTACCTATTGGTAGTAATGGTCAAAAATAATTTGTGATGTATTTTTTCGCAAGATCAAGGATAGATTCTACAAATTAAGCATTTTCGTTTTTTTCTCATGAAACTGTTAGTTTTTCAGTATATTTCACCAGAAAATGTCAAATCAGAGTCGTATACCCCCTTTAAGGATTGTGAGGTGCTTCCAGTAATGTGCTGGGGAAAAATAGCGTTTTTTAAACTCAAATATCTTTTGTTGAGAATATAAGTGAACGTTTATTTTTCCAATTGTATATTTGTAGTCCGTAACCTTGAGAAAGTCAAAAACTGATTCATTTCTAGAAAATATTATACAATCAACCTTTAAATGCATAAAACCTAATTTGCTGGTATTTCTTTTCATTGAAGTAACCGTCATATTCCACGTATCCAAAAAATCACATAATGCCGATATTATTGATCAGAAAAAAATTTCTCTACAATTAAACCAAGCATATTTATAAATTCATCTTAATTCGCCGAAAATTATTTTTTGAAAATTCCTTGCTATAGTTAACATATAGGCAAAATGAAGATTATTTAACAAAAAAAAGTATACCTCACGAACGGCACATGCGATTTCTTTTCTCTTTTCAAAATTTTCTCTATATATTATTAAACTTTTAAACCAAGCAATTGTATATAATTTTTTTTAATATTTCTCG
Source organism: Oikopleura vanhoeffeni (assembly GCA_004367855.1). Lineage (NCBI taxonomy): Eukaryota > Metazoa > Chordata > Appendicularia > Copelata > Oikopleuridae > Oikopleura > Oikopleura vanhoeffeni. The sequence goes on along the minus strand of SCLH01001309.1, from coordinate 225,270 downwards.
CAATCACTATTCCATGCTGCTGATTTCAATGCCGCGCCCATTATTACATTGATTTGGAATGAAAATTGAAATATGAAAAAGGGGCAAAAATCTTAACAATTATAATATTGAAATACTTTCATTGAGATGTTTATTTTTTTCGCTTGTGATTATTATCCGTTGATTTGAGACTTATCCTAATGTCTATAATTTTAAATAAATAAATTATTTATTGCAAGCAGAATCCGATATTCTCTAGAACTAGTATTCGATAGTAATGAACTTTTTTTTAAATGGCAATCAATTTGCTCGTGTGCTGAATGGTCGGATACAAGAAAAATAATACTGAAATTGAGACGTGGTCGAAAATAACTACTGCAACCCACAATCCACTAAAATGATAGGCTGAACCAACAAGTTTTCCAGATTTAATTTGACTATTTTTTCTGAAAAAAGTTGGACCACATTTGAAGTATGACTGGTAGTATTTTTACCTCCATCTTAGCCACAGGAACCTACTTTTTTTAATCAAATTTTTTAATATATTTTTTATTTTTTTCACCAATAATTCTTGATTTGAAAAGTAAAGGACAGCTTTATCGAACAGAAAAAAAACATAAAAATTTAGGTTTCGATAGTACAACGCCCTCCGCGGGTCATCAGCTGTTCATTCATAATGTTCCAATATTGTGACTAAAAATCCAGGAAAATAGGCCTTTTTCTGCGAGCCTCCTTAAAATCACAGCCCAAAAATCGTCTTTTTCGCTTTACTAAAGTCGAAATTTATTATGACGAATTTTTCAAAAACGATAAATACACGACCTGCGTGGCGTTTCTTGAGTTCATATAAATCGAAAACAATTAATTGTTTTTAACGCCCCCAAAACTCAACGATAAAAAAAGAGCTTTTTTGCTACCAAAATATGACTCTACCTTTGACCGGCTCGTTTCTCTTGATTGGTCGAGCAATCTAGTGATCCTTGATTATGATTAGTCCTAAATTTCTAGGAGTGAGATCTTAGGTTCAATTATCGTAACCCACCGGCTAATATATTTAAGTATCACATTGTATAATTGTTTACCCAGATATCTGCCTCAAAAACAATGAATAACGGCAATTTCCCACGAGGGGAACCCCTTAAGTGGTATGGATGGCTTCACTACATTTCTGCAGTTTATATGTTCATAAAAATGCACCAAATCAGTCGACGTGTGATCGTTTTAAAAGGACAACAAATCAGACCCAAAATAAGAAAAAAACAATTCAAATTTTTGAAGTTTTTTGCGATTTTTTCCGTGAGTGATTGTTTCAAAATTATGTGGAAATAATTACGTTTGTTTCCGGATTTGACCTTATAAAACTTTAAACCTTTTGCGGCTTGACGTTTGCCAAACTTTTTCAAGCTATCCTTTTGATATTTTTTGTTTGGGTCAAATTAAACAACAACACTACTAGAAGCTTCTTTTGTTTAGAGCTAGCTTTTTTGCAGAAATTTGCGTTAAATTTTTGAAAGCTTTAAACTCTAGGTGGAGAATTAGATTTTCCTGATGAAAAAAGTCAAAAACCGTATTTTGTGGACCTTTTTTTCGCTTATTATTAAACACTACAATATGGCCTTATCGACAAAAGCGCTCATATGAAGTTTTGCATACTAATTATACAGCTAATGTTAACATTTGGGTTTATTTCAAAATAAAACCTAGGAGGAGATAGATTTTTTGTTTTGGCTTATTTTTATCGGAAATGAAATTTCTAAATTTTCAACTTCAAGCATCCAATGAAAAAAATTTAATTATTATAAAAGTGAATTTAGGCAATCAACAATTGTCAATAGTTGTATTCATTACCATATTTACTTGAAAATAATAATAAAAAATGTGTAATAATCTGCTTTTATAGGGAAAAATAAACATTTTGTATCAAAAATCATGATTTTTTCAAAAAATTTTTAGACTTATTTAATAATAACTTTTGATTTATGAGATATAAATCAAAGCGGACAAAACTTTGACGTAGGCCAGGTACTTGTGCATCGTTTCCAACAGAAATCTAACTTGCGAAGACAACTGTGACCGTGTATCACGTGATATGGTATACCTTGCTTTTCTCACTATATTTTCTAGAACTAAAAATTGAAATTCTAGAATGTAAAATGTCGGATGCAAAAATATTACATTTCAACTTCCTTCTACAGAAAAAATAGAAATTCCAACTGGCTTAAGCTTTCTGTAAACAACGTTCAAAGTAGAGCCACAATTGTGGCTCTGGTGCCTTGGCGAAACTTATTTTTATATGCTCACAAGGGTTGATATTTCAACTTGAAAAAACACTTTTTGATCTTAAAAAATACAATTTTGCGTGGACGGTTAAAAAATGCAAGAAACATAATGAAAAATCGTTGGAGGGATATTTCCTTCTATAAATAGTATCTACGTTGTTTACTTGAGGTGTAAATCACCTGCCAGGGTAACTTAAATATCCTTAAGGGGGTGCCATAAGTCCTGCAGATTGGTACATTTTTTCAGAGCGATAAATGAAAGAAAAAAAAATGTGAAAATTTATTTTTTTACTTTTTATCTTCAATAAAAGTGTCCATTCTTGCAAACGTTTATATTTTAAATTTCTTAACATA
>SCLH01001309.1:156655-192402 GCA_004367855.1 Oikopleura vanhoeffeni | reverse complement strand
GTAAAAAAATTTTGCTAAAAAAGTGGCAAAAAATTCCCAGTAATTGATATTAATCATTTTGCCTCTCTGAAATTAATTTGAAATATTTTTAAGATTAAAATGTATCGAGTCGGATTTTGGCCATGCAGAGCTGGAACGTCCTTATCCCGTCAAATAAGACTTTATACCGACAAATCTAGAATTGACAATTCAAAAACTCATTCAAAATATATGTCAAATACAACATATGAAATGATGATGAAACTGAACCATACAATACACAAAAATTACAAGCTATCAGTCCAAAGCGAAAATTTTCAACGAAAAGCAAAATATTGGTGTTTGGCACAATTTTTAGCGGCTTTTGGACTGTTTTATATTTGTTACGAAAAACGATTAAAATCAATTTCTACAAGATTTTTATTATTTCAGGATCGGAAAATAATCTCGCAAAAACTAGGGATGTCAAAAAAGACTATTTTTTATAATTCTTGGGACCAAAATCGATTTTTAGTAAATAATTCAGTAATATGGTGAACAGATGGATTTTTTAAGATATCTTGAAATATGATTTCATAAGCGACGTTATGAAATTTGACCCCTTTTTTCACAGTTTATTTCATTTCAGGAAATAATTACGTGAGCTACTCGTCTTGTTCTGAAAAATGACGCTCACAAAAACATCATAAGAAAAAAAATTCGATACATAATTAGGAAAAATTCCCTTAGTAATAGGATGTCATGACATGTAAGCCGTGGATGCCAAAATAGAAGCCAAGAGAGATGAAAAAAACGAGGATGCCAATCTTAATGATTTTGTGCAAAAAAACGGAAATTTTTTTTTTTTAATTTCTGACCTAATGGGAATGAACGAAACTTTAGAAAATCTAAGACAAATGGCTGAAAAATTAAAATTCTAAAATCTCAATTTTTATCGATTTTTTTAAAGTTCAAAATAAAAATCGTTTTGTAGAGCCGGAGATCATAATCGATATCACTCATTTGTTTCACATTGAAATTTGAAAACATGGTCATATGAAAGCCAAAAACGATTTTTAACATTTATTTGCATGACACAAAATCAACGATATAATAATTTTTGTAAGATGCAATGTGAAAAATATTCCGATCCTTGATTTCAGGATCAAAATTCAAACGATTTACGATCACTTTGGAAAGAGATTTATTCAGACTTTATTATTTCCGTAGATGATAATTTCAATGGAGTTGCTTTAACATCTTCTTCAAAAATTGTGAAAAACGATTTAGTTATAATTAATGGTCAGCCAGATCAACCGAGTAAATTTGAGCATGTTGTACAAAAATCATTCAAACCTACGCACAGTTTACTCCGAGTTATCGCTATCGAAGGTGAAAGCATTATGTATAATGGGCAAAAACTAGAAATTCGAAAAGGAAATTGTTGGGTAAATATTTTATAAAATTAAAACTTGAACTTAATTTTACTAAAAAAAGTTAAAGAAAAACTAAAAAAAACTTGTTCATCAAAAATTAAAAAAAAACTTATTTATCAAAAATTTCAAGATGAAAAAAATATATACAGGGTGTAAGGTTTTTACCTTCTTTTTTCCAAACTGGTTACACTTGATTTCCGCCGTTTTGATTGGTTGTCAGAAGGGTTTTCTCAGATTCAACCAATCAAAACGGCGGAAATCAAGTGTAACCAGTTTGGAAAAAAGAAGGGAAAAACCTTACACCCTGTACTGCAAAATTTTAACAAGTCAATTTTTTAACATAAAGAATTGACAATTTAAGCCCCTCGAAAAAATGGGGTTAAATATTTAATCAATTTAGTTTATTTTAGGTTCTTTATCTATATTAACCGATAACAATTTTTAGCTTGAATCTGATTTCGAATTTGTACCAAACGGTTCCACTGCAAGATTTGGATACAGTTGGTTTACGGAGTTCAAATGTCGTGAATTATCATTTATCAGGCTAAATGTCCATACTGTATGTTTTTTTTTCGGTGTGTATGTAATTTGACTCTTAGAAGTCATTTTGGACTTTTTAGCGATGCAAATTCGCTCTTTTATGATGTCTTTTCAAAAATAGATTTTTTAAGACTTACATCGAAATATTGTATTGAAATGTCTATAAAGCTTCAATAAACCAACTGTATCCAAATTCTTGCAGTGAACGTTTGTACAAATTCGAAATCAGATTCAAGCTAAAAAATTATTATCGGTTAATATAGATAAAGAACTAAAATAAATAAATTGAGTTAAAATATTTAAACCCATTTTTTTCGAGGGGCTTTAAATTGTCAATTCTTCATGTTAAAAATGACTTGTTAAAATTTGTGCAGTATATTATTTTTTCATCTTGAAATTTTTGATAAATAAAGTTTTTTTTAATTTTTGAATGAACAAGTTTTTTATAGTTTTCTTTAACTTTTTTTTAGTTAAAATTAGTTTCAAGTTTTATTTTATAAATATTTTACCAACCAATTTCCTTTTCGAATTTTTAGTTTTGCCCATGTATAATAATGCTTTTCACCTTCGATAGCGACAACTCGGAGTAAACTGTGCGTTTAGGTTTGAATGACTTTTTGTACAACATGCTCAAATTTACTCGGTTTGATCTGGCTGAACCATTATTATTAACTAAATCGTTTTTTGTTCACAATTTTTTGAAGAAGATGTTAAAAGCAACTCCATTGAAATATCATCACGGAAATAATAAAGTCTGAATAAATGTCTTTCCAAAATGATCGGAAATCGTTTGAATTTTGATCTGAAATCAAGGATCGGAATATTTTTCACATTGCATCTACAAAAATTATTATATGTTGATTGTTGTGGTCATTGCCAAATAAATGTTAAAATCGTTTTTGGCTTTCATATGACCATGTTTTCCAATTTCAATGTGAAACAATGGTTAGATATCGTTATTAGCTCCGCCTCTACAAAACGATTTTTTTATTTTGAACTTTAAAAAAATCGATTAAAATTGAGATTTGAGAATTTGTAATGTTTTCAGCCATTTTGTCGTTAGTTTTCTAAAGTTTCGTTCATTCCCATTAGCGTCTGAAATTAAAAAAAAAAAAAATTTCCGTTTTTTTGCCACACAAAATCATTAAGATTGCATCCTCGTTTTTTCATCTCTTGGCTTCGTATTTTGGCATCCACGGCTTTACTGTCATTGACTCCTATTACTAACGGGAATTTTATATTATGTATCGAATTTTTGTGCTTTGATGTTTTTTGTTGGCGTCATTTTCAGAACAAGACGCGTAGCTCACGTAATTAATTTCCTGAAATGAAATAAACTGCTGAAAAAAGGGGTCAATTTCATAACGGCGCTTATAAATCATGATTTCAAGAATATCTAAAAATATCCATGCTGTTCCCATATTATGAATTATTTACTAAAAATTTGCTTTTGGTCCCAAGAATTATAAAAATAGGTCTTTTTTGACATCCCTAGTTTTTGCGAGATTATTTTCGATCCTGAAATAATAAAAATCTTGTAGAAATTGATTTAAATCGTTTTGTAACAAATATAAAACAATCCAAAAGCCGCTAAAATTGTGCCAAAAAACACCATTATTTTGCTTTCGTGTTGAAAATTTTCGCTTTGGACTTGATAGCTTGTAATTTTTGTGTTGTATGGTTCAGTTCTCATCATTTCATTGTGTTGGATTTACATATATTTTGAATGAGTTTTTGAATGGTTCAATTCTAAGATTTTGTCGGTTAAAGTCTATTTGGACGGGATAAGGATGTTCCAGCTCTGCATGGCCAAAATCCGACTCGATACATTTTTAATTCTTAAAATATTTCAATTTATTTCAGGGATTCTGAGAGGCAAAATAATCAATATCGATAACGAGCCCCCTGGGCATTTTTTGCACTTTTTTAGCAAAATTTTTTACTTAATTCGGCTTTCGGAAAACGACTTATACGACAATTCTTAAAATAGCCCAAACTGAGTAACTGAATAATTTAAAAAAACGGTGTAGAATCAGACCATTGTTTCCAATTTTAACAAAAACTGATAATTAAACACTTTCCATTATTTCCAGAAAAACCACCAATTTTTTTTTTCTTCATCTAGAATTGTTTTTCAAAAGCCCAAATTATATCAAAAGTTGGCCTAAATGGCAAAAAACGAGGCCCGTTATCGATATGACTCCATCAGAGTAAATAACCATAACCTATACATTTAAGAATATAGGCCACTGTTCAACATATTAGAATAAAATAATAAAGCCACTTTTATTTTTTAGGATAGCAAAATCACATGGTTAGTTTTTATTTGAAAAGGTGGTCGAATTACATTCTAGGAATTAGTTGAAAATATATCAATTAATTATCTCTTTAACAAAATATGTATTAAACCAAGATCATACATGGTCGTGCTTCGAACTTCTCAAAAGGAATCTGAAAATCCCTCCTTCGACTGTGGCTTACATTTGACCAGTGGTTACGTGACCACCCCCACAATGAAAAATAAAAGACCAAGTAGACGTTTACTTTATGCGAAGAACCGGGAAATTTTTTTTCTTAGTTATTCATAGTATTTCGGAATATTGATTTAATTTGAATTTTACAGGCAGTTTTAATCCATATTATTTTTAATATAATGTCCGGCTATTTCCGGAAGCCATTTTTGGTTCTATTACAGAAATGTTCTCTCAAAATTTTCCTGTGTACTTCAGGTGTTATAAAACACATTCTGGCGCGTTTTGGCATTTATCAACCAATAGCAGAATCTGGATGAGTTCGTAGAACGCGGATCACGAATTGTTCGTACATACCATCACTCCGTAGGATTGCGGCATTTGGAAAATAATCCGCAGTTATACACTAAACAATGTAACCCCCTCTAATTCGCCCTAGAATACAAAAAAAAATAAAAATTGCGTAGGTTTCACATTTTATTTTCAAAATGAAATTAATTTTTTGTTCGGAAATCCTGTTTTTGGGTAGAATCAAACGAACGTGAATTAAGCTATGGTTTAAAAAATAGCGCCTAAATACGCCAAATCAAACAAAATCTGCACTCTTTGTAATTTAACTGTTTTTCAACAATATGCAAACTGGCATGAGTACTGTACTAATGCCGAGTTGGTGTATTAGTGGTGTCAAATTACAAATCTAAAATTTCTTTATACAGGGTGTAAGGTTTTTACCTATCTTTGTTTCCAAACTGGTTACACTTGATTTTCCGCCGGTTTGATTGGTTGTCAGAAGGTTTCTCAGATTCAACCAATCAAAAACGGCGGAAATCAGTGTAACCAGTTTGGAAAAAGAAGGCGAAAAACTTACACCCCTGTATCATACTGTTATCAAATAGGTGCGCATTTATCGAAAAAGGTGATATTAACCCAACCTGCATTAGGTGTTTCAGAACAAGACCAGAAATATTTGGGGAAGTGTCATTTTTCGTCGGCGAAAGATCGGAACAGACCCCCGATAGTTCCCCTTATTTTTAAATTCAAGAATTTTGGCTGAGTCTAGAAATTTTTCATCAGACCGGAATGCTTATTTGGATGCAATTTTTTGTTTAACCCTTGGAAGCTCAAATTGTTTGATTCGGCAGCAGGCTCCTGCACCACTAAAGTGGGGCGACTTTGAGCATTCATTACGGATAACTACATTTTATAAAAAGCCGTGAATGATCTTAATTTTGTAAGATGTTCCAATTAGCGGAGTAATCATAGATTTTTAAAATTTTATCTAAATCGGCCGAAACTAAGCTGCAAATATTGGGCTTCTGATCACTTACTTCTCATTGAAAACAAGGAAATATTTTCAAAAACATTTCTTTTCAATGATTTCGCAACTCATTAAGACCTTGGCTTTCACAATTTTTTTTTGATTTCAATCTATTTTCCCGTTCTCATAAATAGACGATTAGCAGCGCGAGTTGATTCAAAATAAGGTTAAAACACCCGTTTGTTATAAGTTACCCGCTAAGACTATCGGAAAATATCATCTCGGCGTAACCCAAACTTCTGATCAGTGCCGTATGCGTTTCATTTGCACCTACTTTCGAAAAAATGGAAAGCATATTTTTTCCGAATTTTCTCAAAAATGGGTGAAAAAAACTCACGAAAAAATAAAGAGTTCCGATGCGTGAATTTTTTTTGAAAGATACTCACAAGACTTTCCTAAAAAACTAGTGCGGTCAGATTTTATCTATCGTTTTGAACTGTTCGATCAGCACCATTTTAGAGTTTTTGAGAGAAATTCTCTAAAAAAAGTAAGATAAATAATTTTTGAACGAGAAGTCCAAGAAATTTTTTAACTGCCATTAAAATTGAATTTCCTCGTGGCAAATCTTGTTGGGTTTTGATCAAAAAATTTCCAGGACTTTTTTTTTCATTCCGCATTCAGCGGATTTCAAAATTTCAGCATCCACTAAAGTGGTGCTTGAGCTTCCAAGGGTTTAATGCAGTTAAAACATACTGGAACAAGTAATGATCAACCAAATAGCAAATTTTATTTGAGAACGGCCCATGGTATCTGACAATCAGTGCAATGGAGGTTTTGTAATGCTCAAAATCGAGGTTAGTGCTTCTAAATGGGCTTTTAAAAGAATCAGATTTCTGACATCTATGTGGCCAAAAAGACAGCCCATGAGGTCAAAGAATTTGTGATCAACTACTGGACTTGTCTAGTTGGTTCACGGTGCGCTCCCTACTTGTGTGCGCTTCTGGAACTCTGTGCAGGTGGGGGTTAATCAAGAAGTAAATAACTATATATTTCAGATTTTTGAAGAAAAAGACCACCTTGAATAATTCAGCAGAAGAAGCATTTGTGTTTTCAAAATTGAGGATGTAGCTTCACAAGTTTTCAAAAAATTTATGGTCGATATCAATCGCGACAAACTTTTTACAAACATATTCCACTTGACTTTAATTAAAAACACAAATATTAGTTATAAACTGTATTGCGTCGGTTCTATGAGGACCAGGCTATTTTGTTCTCGTTTTTTCTAGATATGTTGAATAACATGTGCGTTTGTCCTGTTAAAAATTTCGCTTATAATGCTATTAAAAAATCGAAAAAAACTAGCCAGCTATGAGCTAAAATGCAACCAAATTTTCACTCGACAATTTTTCGAAAAATTTAGACACACACGACAGTAAATGTTCAACTTTTACAAAGAATTATTTTTTCGAACAAAACTTTTTGTGTGGTTAAAACCTTTAAGACTGAGAAACATTCTCCCTACGCCGAAGTTTCTTCGATATATTCCATCTTATTAATAAACATTTGACAATTAGGTGTTAGATTCTGTCCGCACTCTCGACAAGAGCTTTATGAAAATTCAAATCTTCTTATTCGTAAAGACTTCGTCTCTCACCACATGCTTCAATGAATTCAAAGACAATAACATTGAAGATATGATCCCTTCTTACAATACCTGAAAATCATCCGATCGTTTACTCTAGTGCTTTCATGGCGACGCTCTGGGAGTCCTTGGATTGTCGAACAGATTACATAAGCACCAGTGTATAAAACCTCGCGGAAACACAGTTCGTTTTCGAATCGAAGCTCACGGTTGGATTTTAAACAATACTTAGCTGTAGATTCCATAGAGTAACAAGCGTAATTTTTGCTTCGTATTTCTCCACCTGAACGTGTAACGTATAGTCTTGACGTTTTTACTTGACTTTGAAATAAAAACAGACGATATTTTTTAGAATTTTGCGTCATATTATAAACTTGTCCAAGCTACGTGTCACTGCAGAAGCGGATTTTTTCGAATTTCCGATTCTTTACCCAGTGAGATTCTGTATCAGGTTTCTGCGCACAGAAAACCCATCTAAGGATTTATTGTGGAGAACTATCCGGGATCGGGTCGCGAAAGAAAAATGACGAACCCAACCTGGGGTGGCATATTACACGTTTTTTGCATATGCTTGAGATTGATTATTGAAATCCAATGTAAAACCTGGCAGCTGAGGCTATCAGTTACAAAAGTGAAAGGGTGATGAGAAGTTGTGCCAAAAATGACAATTTGACCATCAGAAAAGTCATATTACACAGTTCGTTTATACGATGTTAAAAACAATGCAAGTAAATTTTCGCAGACTTAGCGCACCGTCTTGAAGAAAAAGTTTGGTAAAAACCGGGTCATTTTGATTAAAAGGAGCTATATTTACATCAGAAATGAAGATTGGCTTGAATATCTACTTTTATGATTGAGAGTTGACTCATGCAGATTATCTTTACGAAAAAAAACGGCTGATTATGCGAACATCAGCGAACTTCAGTTCCCAAGCTAATACGTTAAGACGGTAAAAAACTCCCCTCTAGACAATCTTTGGGCTATTGGACAATCTACAGTCCTATATCTTGAGTACAAAACAAGGAAATCTTTCGATTTTTCAAAAATAAATTATCACTGAAATGACAAAAAATTTTAATAACTTAATTTTCGAGTATTTTCCTGTTTTGATATTTTGTGTCCATCAAAAGATTTTGCTAACCCTGGGAGCATACTAAAAAAAAGTTCCGCCACGAGAAAGAGGCACCAGAGCACATGTTGCTCTATTGAACTGTTAGTTCACAAGGGGAAAGCTAACGCCGTAGGAATTTTAATTTTGTCTGCATAAAGGAAGTTTGAAAGGTTCATAATTTTTGCATTCGAAAACTCTGCACAAGAATTGGCCCTACGGTACATAGTTATTGTCCGCTTTGATTGGTATATCTCATAATCAAAATGTAATTTATAAATAGTCAAAAAAATTTTGATTTTAAAAACATCAGTGCCTATATTTTGAATGAAAATGTTTTATTTTTCCCCTATAAAGAACAAGGATAATGGCATTCTTCTATTAATTTTCGGAGTAAATATTGGTACATGAAGTAAAACTGTGGGACAAGTGATGATTCGGTTAAATCTCACTATATAGTAACTAAAGTTTTACATGGTAGAAGTTGAAAATATTACGATAGTTTCACCTTCCTAAGAAAAGAAAAATGTCTGCCCTAGAACCATTATTTTATGTCAACCTGTAGTAATACAGCAAACAAAACACTTTCCTAAACACATGGGCTAACTCTCACATATTGAGTTAAGTATGTCCAGTTCCGAAAACCTATTTTTTACGGAAGTGACTAAAAACAAGGCTCAATCCTGAGTAAATCAACTCCCGTAATGCCAGACAAAACATTTCGAACAAATCACTTATTTTCTTGAAACCGAACTCTAAATTCTTATATTATTTATATCGACAGCAAAGATTCCTCGATCCAGTTTTTATGTCTTTTTCGATGCTTTCTGTAATGCTGGAGCCACAATTGGCTTCTGTGGCTCACAAGGGTGTCAGGGTCAAGTAATACCGAAATATCAGTTTCACTGCTAAAGCGCCAAAAGCGGATAACTGATAATATTTCTCCATTTAAATTAGCCGAAATTAAGGATCATTAATTGAAGTAATTGTTTATCTCATAAAAATACGGTCGATAGTGCATCATCTAGTATTTTTAAGAGAGTGTTCGAATGATCAGGTAGATGTTGGCGTATCTTCTAATGATATATTAAAAAAAATTTGATTATTTATGAGGTATCACTGAGTCAGGTAAAGAGCAAATAATTTCCACTTGGTATAGCGCCTCCATAGAACATAAACTCACATTTGTTAATAACTACGTCAGCAAGAAAGTTGATAAGCGCACACATATTTTTTTTAAAAATACATACCGAGTAAAACCACCAGTTTTTGTTATAAGGACAGGTGAGATATTCCCCAGATTTTCCCAAATATGTCACTTAAAGCAATCTGTCTAAAGATTTACGTTTGGCCATAATTCGTCTTTAACGGGGGGGGTGTCGTATTTTTAAGGACCTTTAATAAATTAATTTATGAATGATTAGCATCGGAATTAGTCACTAAAGATGGAGATCCAAGAATCTTCGTGGCGAGTGGCAATCATTTTTGACAAAACAGATCGTAGAACACAATCTAGACATTCTCAAATAATCGAATATTTTTGTTGCATGTTAACCCGCAGAACCGGTATTTCCCCAAAGTATGAACATTTTCTATTGGAATATGACCCACCGAAAACGAATGCGATGACATTTAAAATTATCGGAAAGACTGAATCCCTTAGATCCGAATGCTAGAAATTTCCATTATTATTTAAGCCAAAGTGTAAAACCTAATTATCGAATTTGACCGACTGAATTGGATTACAATTATTGAATTAACTGTAAGATCCGAACTTTATTGATCAGTGAATCTCAGCTTCTAAGTTGGTAAGAGTATTTAGTTCCATCAGTAACGAACTTTTTTAATCGAACCTTTTCTTTCCAAGCATTTACTTATATCATATTCTAGAATTCTAGGGTGAAATTCAAAATCCGAGAACCAAACATTATTGACGACCAGTATATTTATCTACCTGAGTCGAAAAAACGGCTTTCTTCTGAACATTCGTTCTAAAAGAAGATAGAGTTTGAGTCGAAAAATTGCTAAAAATCGGCGTTTCAAAAGTGATTCTAGAAATTCAAGAGCAAATCAAAAAATGAGCATAAAACAATATTAGTGAACCTCACTTTCTTCTCATACTTCTGTGGTAAATTTGCAGAACGCTTTGTATGGGAGCCTCTAAAAGAGGATAAGATTTTTTAAAAAACTGAGATTTAGTGTTCTAAGAAATAGACTCACGCACCCTGGTGAGGTGTGAAATGATAACATGTTAAGTATTGAGAGATAGGATCGTTAGCGAAGGCTAGACCTATAAACGGTATCCTTCAGATTTCTCAACAACTACCTAGAATTTATTCTGGGAGGGGCAGGGAATTTGAATGGGTACCAGATTACGACATACCCACGCCCTTAACTCAGATAATTTTTTCCCAAAAAAAATGGAAGCCTTTTATATTTACTTTTTTTTGCCCTTCACTTTTTTTAAAAACGTAACAAAGGGGTTATTTTCTATCAGAATATTTACAGATAAAATGAGAAAATGTATTTTTTAAAATTTCCCCAAAAATTAAGTCCTAAAATATTCTTCAAAAAAAGAATACGCCTTATTTTTTTTTGGCTACGTCACCCAAAATTTTGTGAATATATACGTTTTGATGAAAATTATGTTGAAGACTTTTTTTTCGCACTGCACACAAAAAATTTAAGAAAAAGAGGTGATTCTATAGAATTTTTTGAACAAATATACCCTTTTGATATATTTTCCAGAATATGCCTTTAGAGGGACGACCAAAATCAAAAGCGTAGGTTTTGGGCCCATATTTTCCCCAAATGTTGTTCCTATAGAGGGTGTCCTATAAATGACAGATCACAGTTACGCTAGAATTTAGATCATTCCTGAGTAACATATTTCGCAGAAAGATCGCGATGTAAAGGCGGAATTTCCGACATTCTTCCTCCGCTAAAATATCAGTCAATTCTGCATGTTTCATCCAAGCTTCCCAAAGCAAATAATAATTCGAGCGACTGGAAAGCGATTGTGCAGGGCGGATGTGAACGAGAAAATCAAATCTACAACATTTGAAATCCCCAGCTGTTTCAACCTTAAAATTGTCGAGGGTAACTCTGAACGACACTTCAGGGACTGTTGTTCTTTTAATTGTCAAAATCTATCTTGCCGTATATAAACGGGTAACAAGAACACCGAGCCGGACACACGACCAGCTCGACCGGCACGCTGATTGGCATGCTTGAGATACTGGAATTTACCTTACGGTGGAACTAGGCCCGTATTTTTGGGTTTGTAGCGGCAATTTTACAAAATCACAGCGTCGCATACGTGTAGTCAATACCAGGGAGAGTTAAAGAGGTTTCCGCAATATTGTTAGCACATATAACTAAAAAACATTTGGGATACTTGTTTTGAAAAAAAAATTAGCATCCAATATACGTAAGGGAGGTTGTATAGGCTGGAAAGGCTTTGTTCGAAGGCTCATAACCTTATCTATTCCTCAAACAAATCTTATAAAAACTCAGGAATAGCTATTCGTAATCTCTGGAAGTCACTTTCACTTCTGACTTTTTTCATAGCATGATTGCGAACCAACCGGTAAATTGAGATAAACCTGGCGGAGCAAAAATTTTTTTTGAAAGCCTATTTCGTTTTCGCCTTATCTTCAAACAACGTCATTTTCGGAACAACTCATAAACAGCACCCGAAGGGGGTGCGTGAGGCAACGATTTGTTAAAAGGAATTTCGAATGTGGCCTTGTGAGAACTTAGAACCAATTTAAATTGCCAACCAAAAATTCCTTGTGTACGGCTTTTGGGCGACGACAGATATTACAACATATGGTGCTGATATTGAACAGAAACGGGTGCTAGAGATTCAAAAATAATTTTTGATTGAAATAAGATTTAATTTTCAGATATCCACGCGGAAATCAATAATCAGGCATAGTTGATAATATCGTTCCAGCAAACCGTTACCCAGAGAATACTTTTGGTGGCATTTTAATGTCTAATTCTCACTATTCATATTCAAATTTCGACATTTCGCGCACTTATTTGTTCGATACGGGCCACATTCGGAAAAATCTTACTTACCATAAATCTGTCAACCACCCACCTGGGCTTGTAACATTCCGAAATGACTTCGTTTGAAATAAAGAGCGAAAAAGGATAATGGGACTTTCAAAAAAAAATGTTGCTCGCGGTTAACTCACCTTTACTGATTAAGCGATACGAAACATCGATATGAAACAATTCAGAAGAATAAAATGTCTTACCAGCAGATTCACGAACTACTATTCCTGGATTTTATAAAGATTGTTGATGAAGAGAATCAAAAAGTTATTGAGCCTTCGAAAAAGAAGCCTTCCAGCTATACAACCCCCCTTAGACATGTTGGCATATTACATCGAATTCATACTCTGTGAAAGCCGAAAATTTCGCCACAACTTTGACCGCGCGCGAATTGAACCAATATCGTATTATGTATCTATTGATTTACTTGGAAAGAACGACGGAAAAACATTGGCCACAGTAAACATTGGCGAGTACATTGGCAGTTTACAGTTTTAAAAATTCGAGTTCTCAAGAAAGAAAATTTGAACACAAAACGAAGGTGAATTGGTTTAATTAGACAAAATTCGCCCTTTTGCATTTTTATGCCTTGGAAAAATACTGCCCGAATTAGATATTCCTATCTTTTTAGAAAAAAATTATACCATACGAAACACTTTTAAATTTAAAGAGATTTACCTATTTCCTTGTGATTTCTTCGGCGAGAGATTCAATAAAGCTCTCATTTGTCTGATATCGGCTCTAATTCCATATAATGGCATAACCCTTTCATTTTCATAATGGAGGACCCCTATTCAGTGTTTAAATATCGGATCGGGAATATCAACGGATCAACAGCCCCAAGCCGATAATACCTCCCTACTATTTGAATGACTACAAACGAGCAGAATTAGACCCAATCAAACCGTGAAAATAGGAATAGGCCAATTCATTGGTCAGATTAGGAAAGAATCAACCCAATCAAATGCTCGATTTCGCATTTTTCAAATAGTTAGGAATTATACTCTGAGGGCGTTGATCATATAGCCAATAAAAAATTAATTTGGGATTAAAAAAATATTACTCGGGATGGGATTGACAATAACAATATGACGTGATGAAAATGAAACAATGAGTCGCGAATGTGGAATCCCGGGTCCTAATTTTCAGCAGTTATTATGTTATTACAAATGCACCAAATCATCTTTACGTTCTTTTAAAGCACAAAACAACCCAAAAAAGAACAAAAAAAATTTCCAATTTTGTAGTTTTTTTCTCTCAAAACACTTCAGAACTCATACTCAAGTATTTGTTTCAAAGTTTTAAGTGGAAAAATATCGTTTGTTTCAATGGACCTCTATGACTTCAAATTTCGTCGCATGCACATTTTTTCCGGAAATTTGTTCACGTTGACCTTGAAAAATTTCATATTTTTGAGCGTTGGGGAGTCGAAATTAAAAAAAAAAAGGCTTGCACAGAAAGTTTTCATTGTTTTGAGCTACCTTTTTGCAAAAATTTGGGGGTGTGGAATTTTGTGAAATTTACCTAGGAGGAGATCATTTTTCCCGCATGAACAATAGTGGCCAAAACGGTGGTTATCGTATATTTCTAGAAAAAATATATATTTTAGATAATTATATATTACGTGTATATTAGTATTTAAAACTATAGCACTTATCGACAAAAACGGCTCTACAGAAGTGTTAAATACTAATTATACAGTTAATGTTAAAATTAAAGGTTTATTTCAAAATAAAACCTGAATGGGAGATAATTTTTCATTTTGTCTTAGGATCTCCCTGTCTCGCTTATGTGTTCTAAGAGTGTATGATGCCAAAAAGTTTTTGACACAGTTTTACGCAAGCGGAAGGCTAGTTCTACAAACTGGCTAATCTGAATAATATCTTTTAAGCCCTGTTTGGCTAATATTTTCATCGAGATTAGGATCAAATTAGGGGACCGGGATACCCTTAAATACATAAGACTTCGAGATAAAGGCGGGATTAAGACTCGGACGGGATTAACATCCAATTTAGACTTGGGATCGGGACAGATTGTAATCAAAGTAAGACGAAATAACACTGACGCCGTTTTTTTTTAGTAATGCATAATTGTTGCATTAATAGATTGAAAAACTAGAATAGGATAAAGTGTTGATAGCTCATTCGAAAGTAAGTGTTCCAGGACTAAACTAATGCCCATGTAAGTCTGGCCTGTACCATTAACCGGCTTCACCGGGAAACCGGAAAGATCCATTCTATTAGGCAGTTCCAGTATAAAATTTGGAGGAAAAAAATATAAACTTGTTTTTTTCTTGCCAGGAATTCATCCAAAAATTTAATTCAAGCAGTAAATGTCTAGACAATTCATGATATGAAGAATGAAAAAACATAAAAAATTACATTTACGGCTAATTTCCAGCAAAATTTTTTTTGGGCTCATCGAGTGGTCGAACCTACAAAAAATAGAAAATCCGGTTATATCCGGTGAACCGGGTTAATGGTACTGGTCCAGAACTTCACGTGAATTAGTTAAGTTTGAAACACATAAGCTTTCGAACGAGATTATCATACAACTTCATCATGAGTCTAGTTTTTCAATCATATTCAATGCAACATTATGCATTACTAAAAAAAAAACGGACGTCACTCCCAGATCTGAACGCTATTTTAAATATAAGATGGAATCGGGAGTCCGATTCGGGACGTGAGTTAAATGCGGAATATGACGTACAGCATCGGGAATTATTATTTAAGTGTAATACGACCCGGGATTTAAAAAGTAAGATTCGGGATTGGGGCCGGATTCAAATCGAAAATTAAAACCCGGGATCGGGATTTATAACACTGGTCCTTTCCCTGTGCCGATTGGACAATAATTTTTCCTGACTTCATCTCTCACATTCTCACAATCGAATCACAATCTCTGCTGAGGTCAAAAAGCAGAGGATATCTCCTGGTTCATTTTTTTTTCGATGGACTATTTAAAACTGTATTGTCAACGTTATCTCGCAGTATAATCTGGGCACGCTGTTTTGAGATAAAATATATCTACTGGAAATTGTCCTTC
Organism: Oikopleura vanhoeffeni; assembly: GCA_004367855.1. NCBI lineage: Eukaryota > Metazoa > Chordata > Appendicularia > Copelata > Oikopleuridae > Oikopleura > Oikopleura vanhoeffeni. Next base: position 176,876 of record SCLH01001309.1, on the reverse strand, counting down.
CTTCTTAAATGTATCATTTAGCTGTGTCGTTTTCGCATTATGCTGAGATTTTGTTCGAAAAAATCTTGAAAAATTGAGAATCTAGGGTGGCAGAGGCGATTATCAATTTTCAAATCTGGGCGGACTTTTGAATTTTCTCAGGGACCTACACCGCTAGGGTGAGAAAATGCTAATTGGGAAATTGAAATTTCGAGTTTTGTTTGCGAAAACTTCTTACAAAAATTTTTTGGGAATGGGAAAAGTAGTTCAACATATAAGCTCAAAAGACACCTTATCAAGAACTTCAACAAAAATACAAAAACAATTTCAATGTGTGAAAAATTATACAAGCGGGTTTGAAAAATTCAAATTTTGAAAGCTTTTTTAACAGTTTGCACCTTTTGTTGAAATAATTGCTTTGAGACTTCATTTATCAGGCCACCTGTTAGGAAAAAATATAAAGCTGTTAATTATTTCAAACCCGAATCGTTAAAAAACTCAAATTATTTTCTTGTATTTATTCTTAGAATTATCCTAGATAACGTGACTTAATTTTGATCATTTTTTTATTTATCAAACAGTGGCAAAAAATTTCATAGCCAATGAATATTTGAACACTTGATTTTTGAAATTTTGACTTTTATTCGATGGGCCACCTCAAAAATCGCAATTTTCTACCCTAATAGACGACATATACTGTTTGTAGGACATTCAGCATTCGGTGACGGCCCTCATCGAACACAATTAATACACTGAAATAGATGACGAAGAAGTAAGGAAATCACTTGTCATCTTGGTAATAAGAGACCCATCGTCACGAATTAATAACCCGGTATGTTGAGAGGTCCTTGTTCGATCGAATCGAACAGCAGATATCCGTTGTGATCACCTTGGATAATTGGACTCAGGCGAATATTAAAAAAAGAACAGTTTTCCTTGAGCGAGATTCTAGGATCAAAAATTTGGATAATTATTTGATCTCTGTGTTTTAAATACACGATGGGACGTCAGAGTGGGGTAATTAATACTTTTTTCGAAAAATTATTACATTGTACGCACATATAATACGATCGTATTTGTCTTTAATTTCTTGTCCTCTCCAGATTAAGGAGGGACAGAAAAATAATTTGTCGTTTGATCACACTGAAAACGTGTCGCTTTTGTCCATCTGAGAAATTTCACTAAATATTTCACTAGTAGATAAATTTTTTCTACTCGGATGATTCAACTCGTATGTTTACTCGGATTTTTAAATATTTTTTCAAAATTATTGAAATTTTTAAACTTCGTTATTAGGTCGGGACAGGGAATGATAGTGTTATGACTTTTTATAATTTCGATCCCTGCCAATCATCAGATCCCTTTTCATCAGCGACTGCGTTCAGCTAAGTGACAGGCCAGCTACTCTCCTTGGTTGTTGTCACACCCAAATTAGATATCCTCTGGAAGTAACCTGCTTCATGGAAACTGCGGGAATTTGCGCTCCGATTTACCACAATCCCGTTTCACACCAACTAAAGTCCGGTATTTTAAGATGCCTCCCAATCAAAGTTTACCAAAACACGTGGTGATTATTATTCCCTTTAGAGCTAAAGAAACGAAAAAAAATTAGGAAAAAAATTAAATGTGGCCTAATTTTTTATGCTTTTTCTCACAGACTTGAAATTAAAAACACGAAAAAAATATAAAGAGAAATCATCAAGGGGCCATTACTTTTTAAGTCCTGCTGCAAGTGGTCCGCTCAGAAAAGACGACTTTTATTCGAGTGAATTGAGGTGTAAGAATCTGGAGCTTTGAAATGTTCTATATTTATTAACATTTGGGGGCTCCGGTATTATTTTCAATCACCTGTGAGATTAGACTCCCGGAAATACAGTTGCTTCCTGGAATGCATTACTATTATAGAGAATTTGTTCTCTGAAACTGCAGCATTTTCATATATTGTCGGTGACGGTCTGAAACACCTGAGTAAAGGCTTTTAGTCTTTCGAAGTGATTTCGTATAATTAGAACGTAGGTTACCGGTTATGTTTTGCGGGAAAAACACCTGCGTAGATTAAGACGACCACGAAAATTGAACAGGTGTATTTCACTGAGGAAGTCACTTTTAGCACAACTAAAAGTCTCTTAAGTCCTTTTCAGCTTTCTAGCTTTTGTGCTACGTCTCCCAATTTGCTCACAATAACAATTGCGTAGGTTATAGTGGAAGCACCAATTTGTTAAATGTGTTACTTTTTTCTATAGGTGTTAATAGAAGTTAAAATTTAAATATTACATACTATTTAAGTTTAGAGTCTAGTCCTAATCTCCGGGACTAAGGACTACAATAAAGTTCCGAGCACCTTATTTTACCCCCTTTCCGCGTAGAAAGCTCGCAAGTCGCAGACGCACTTGAGAAGTGCGACAGGAGCCTCCAAGGGTTAAAAGACTAAGAGTCGAAAATGACGTAGGGATTTTTCTACACAATGAAGGTTTTCGGAAATTTTGAACAAGATAAAACATTTTGCTTAAGCACACAAACAAGATATTTTTCCTTCTGCGTCCTGGTTCTAAAAAAACCTGAATTTTCACCGACTAAAATTATTAATTTGACCATTAAAACACCCTGGACATAATTATTTCAGTTAATTTACCCTGACAACTCTTAAGTCTTTTCTCTGGCACTCTTGTATCTCGAGAACGTTTTCAAGAAGTTAATTGCCACAATAATATCAATGATCACATTCAAGGCGTCAGCTATCACATTTCAGAAAACAATGATATTTGTATAATCTTTGAATCTCCATGAACATGTTCCTTCAATAATGCTATGTAAATATGACCCTACAGGGATCCATTATAATGAAATTTGACCTTTTTCGGTCCTATTAACAAAATTGATCCCCTCAAAAATAAAAGTCAAAAATGTAAGAAAGAACGACAGAGTGAAAAACAGATCTGATATCATCAACAAGATGACGAGAACACAAACAATTTTAAGATTTAACGGTAATTAAACACAAGGAATCCAAGAAGATCATCCAAGTTCGTTAAGGACCGTCATGCAAGGTAAAATCAAACCAAATGGACTCTCAACTCATTTTGGAAATTCTTTAAATAACGATTCACCCATCTTCAGAGGAAAAACTTGGAATGCAACTGCAAACACAGGCCGAAAAATGCCATTTTAAAAAAAAAAATACTGCAACTAAATAGTCGAAAAATTCCATCCAGCGGTAAACCCCATATGCACTCAAGGAATCTCAAGAATTATCTCGCAGCGATCTGAGAGCATCTTAAAAACCAGACCTAAATGACCGATCTATGTGGAAATTTTCAAACACAGACCAAGAATAAAAAGATGACTTTCGAAATTCGAGAAGATTGGTAGACAGTTCGGCGTCCTGTTGGTTCAAACGCCATGTTCCGATTTGGGTAAATGATAAAATTTTCAGTCGCCCAACTCCCAGCCCAGAAAAAACCGCGCTCCTGCGGGGGACCGAACGCACCAAGGCGCCCGATTTTTGGTCATGATCCAATTCTACAATAATTAAAGGAATTACCTGAGGAAAGTCAAGATAGAAAACCACAATTGAGCAAACAATAATGTAGACAGGACGTTCATGATTCAGTCCACATTGAAGACCAGACATGTATATTATCATTCACTCAAAAAATTATTACGAAAAAAGAGAGTTTTTTATGAAATGAGAATATACCCTTTTGATATATATTTCCCAAATTGTCCTTATCGAAGGGACGACCACAATCCAGAAAGGTAGGTTTTGGTCTATTTGTTCCCGAAATTGATAGTCCTTATAGACAGAATTCACAGTACTTTTAACCTACATCAATAAAAATCCTAACCCAAATTCACATAAATACCTTATTATTAAACTGTGATTTTTGCATCCACTTAAAAACTAACTATCCCTACATACAGGGATTTACAGAAAAAATGGCTGATAGGTTTTGCACTCGCCATGGCTATGTTTCAGCTTGAGCCAAAAATCACGAAGTACTATAAAATTTGCATAATGTACGACGATCCATTTTTGAAATTATTGAAATTCATACGGAATGTTATTTAACGAATTCAGATAAAGCAAGAGCCCACATTTCGGAAGTTCATACAGCCGAACTAATCCGGTTTAACGAAACTGTGAAGTTTTCTTGAAACCTTCGAAAAACCAAAGGTATTCGGGAAACAATAAATAATTCAAGCGGGCTAATATCGTTAAGATCAGTAATGTGCAAAATAAAAAGATAGTTTAGCCACAATCTCATTGCCAAATTAAGGCATTTCAAATAGAACCACTAGCACTATAGTAGGGGTGGCCGACAACAGCCGAAACCTGTACTACGCCGATATGTACAACGCCTTATATATTAACAAACAGCTACATAAGTATTATAGCAAATTTTTCAAAATGACAAAACGTGAGAAATGTTCAGGAAATCACACAATCTCATGAAAAAGAATAGTAATAACGAAAGTCTTTCATGTTATATTTTGGACGCAAAGAACAACACGAAAACTCTTGTAATATACCAATAATACTATGTAAGGTATAAAGGATACTGATCGGTATCACAGAAGTTTCTTAACCAATTGGAGAAAGACAAAAATAAGGGCAAAAAAAAGGGGCAGAATGGAAATATCAATTTGATCACAAGTTCGGCCAAAGGCAGGCGAGTTCCAAAGTACGGAAAATTGAACAATTTTGAAGCCAGAAGATTAGATTCCAATTGCTTATTAGCCATCCTCGAGGTAACACACACTACCCACTTTAATTTTGCGTCTTTTTTACCCGATAGAATATCATTAAAACCGGACTTCTGAAGAGAGTGAAGCCATGATTCGGATTTCGCATACAAAGATGTAAAATATCAAAGAGACCCAGGACAAGGTACGGTGATACATAACTTATATAGCAACTATGAGGGAACCTGAACCATTGGCGACGCGCTTACACTGCGCAATTTACATTTGCCTAAACTCCGAAGATGCGATACGGCCCAGATTTAAAAGAGATTCAACAAATATCATGTCGAATATTAAAAGACCAAAATTCAAAAGTTGCGATGTGGGAATACAGAATATACGAGTTAACATAACGAATAGTCATTAAATTTCGCGTAAAAAATGAACATCACATTTCCCAGACTTTTAACTCGCCGAACACTGGCACGAAACTTGTATCAGAAAGAAAAAAAAATATTTCCATTTCATTTTTTGCTTTAATTAGTCTGGTGGTCCAATTTTTTTGGAAATTCTAGTGAACCAACTCAGTACCCCCTTTAAATAGGATGTTTGCATTCAATGATTAAACTCGCACAGGAATTATTTTAAAGGATTCTATCACAACATACACAAACTAAAGCTTATTAATGTCCAAAAATTAAACGAATCTGAAGTGTTTAGAATTAGATTTTGAGATGAATTAGCAAAGAATTTAACAATAATAGAATCACTTATAGCCTAATAAATAATAATTATGATTGCTTTATAATTTAAAGTTAACAACTGTAGGGTGTCATAAACATTTTAAATTAGGCCACAACTCTAACGAACACCAACACAAAGAAAAAGGCAAGAGGAGGTTAAGACAATAAAAAGAAAATCTTAATTGTTCACACTAGTCTTTTTTGGGGGAAGGCAGTATGGGGACAAAGATATTGCAAGTGCCCATACATCATCGCCGCGTTCGAACCATTTGGTTTCGATGAGATGTTATCATTTGTACAGTTAAAATCTGGGTTTACAAAAAGGTACGAGACTACCAAAGATTTTTGATCTGGTATTCGCATGCAAGCAAACGTAATATGAAAAAATCCACAGGAGAAAAGAAAAATATTATTTGAAAATGAATCATTGACGCAAAATGAAAAAATGTTAACCAGAAATTTTGAAATCTTGACCCAAAAAAATGCACATGTCAAAATTTGAAACTTTGAGACTCCAAACAAAAATGAGTCTGAAAATCATCAAATTGAATAGCAAAAATTTGACAACAAAAAGTGAAGTTTAGATATACCAAAACTAATTGAACTTTGACCCTAAAAAGTTAATTTAGGATATGCAAATTCTCAAATATGAAACGCTGGAAGAAATTAAGATTGTCCTGTAAAATTAATAATATCCAAAATTTAAATGCAAAAGAACATAAGAACTATTGACTAGACGTTATAAAAGACATTCTAATACTTTGCCCCAGAATTAAACCATATGAATTCAAGCATTAAGCAAATTTTGCTGCAAATTATGACCCCAAAACATCATAAATTTTGTATTCAAATAAAAACGGCATTGAACTTAAATCCATTATGTGAACAGACCTTTACAGCATTGCACTAGTNAAAAAAACATACAGTATGGGACATTTAAGCCTGATAAATGATTTATTCACGACATTTGAACTCTCGACGCTCATTGGTTAGGATGGTTCACTTTTAATTCATATTTACCAATGACCGTCGAGAGTTCAAATGTCGTGATTAAGTCATTTCTCAGGCTTTAATGTTTCGAACAGTACATAAATCTAAATTATTTAAAAACCAGTTTAATAATTGCATTATGTAATTTGACCCCAATATATCCTAAATTTTTTTTGTATTCGGTTTTGAGGCACAAAAATATATAATGTTTTGCTATTAAGAATTGTTTTTTACAACATTTCGAATTTATAATTCATCTTCAGGTATTGGTTGAGAAATAGAAATATTTTTTATATTATGTATATCCTAAATACGTTCCAGGGAACAATCCTTTAAATTTAGATCCTTTTAATCCGCCATAATTTTTTTTTGAATCAAAATTCATTCGGCATTTGAAAATGACTCATCTGATTTAGTTTCTAGATAGCTCAAACTGAGCACAAATATTTCGTGAATAATAACATCATAAAGAATTGGTTATAATCGTATTATTTTTCGAAGATAATTGAAATTATTTAATTATGATTCAATAATTTCAGTTATCTCAGAAAAAAATTAAGAAATAATTCGATTCGGACCAATTNCGGATTAACGTGCCCTCTTAAATTTATCATAATTATCAAAGAAAAATTTCAGAATGATGATATGTATTTTCGACGAAGAATGCGATCCAGTCGTCAATTTGGGCAAGTTCCTGTTGAAATATTGAAAAAAGTCGATTTTTTTTGCAAAAATGAGCTTATTTTCACAGAAAAAAGTTATATGCCGTTACCGCCAAAGAAAATGTCATATGATGAATTATTAACTGAATTAAATTTATCGAATAAAGTTTTATCAAAAAGCGAAATTATTATCGATAAAAGATACATTTTCAAACCAAAAATTATTCCCGAAAAAGATCAAATTTCGATAAAATATGGAATGGGGAAAGATTTGCACGGATACGATGAAAATGAATTTAAATTAAATATTCTTGACCTGTCTATGAAACCAACTGAATATAGAACTCAATAAAATTATAAATATTCGATATAAACATTAAAAGAGGGTGTGTGAGGCTTATTTGGGTTTTTTGAACCTAACATTCGATTGGGCTTAAAATTTGTATGGAATACATTACAAAGACTTGTTAAGGTTTGTTGGGCCCAATTTTTGACATTTTGAAGATCTGTTTAATTTTAAGTCATTTTATAAAATATGTTTCCTATTTATTTTTGAACGAATCGCCCGTAAAGCACGAAATAATATTTCCAAGTATCGAAATACTTAAAAAAATGCCAAAAAATGAAAATTTTCGAGTTTTTCTAAATTAACCAATTTTGTGTTTTCTGAGTGCTTATTTATCAAAAATTTCACGATGAAAAAATATACAGTATGTATTTTTTACTTGTGAAATGAAAATTGTCGGTAGGTAATCACGGCCAATAAAAAATAGTAACTAGGTGGATTATATTTACAAACCCTTGACATCGGCTATAGCTTGGCGTTCAAAATAAAATCCACCTAATTACCATTTTTAATTGGCCGTAATTACCTAAATGACAATTTTCATTTCACAAGTAAAAAAAACACATTCGATTGGGCTTAAAATTTGTCTGGAGTACCGTACAAAGACTTGTTAAGGTTTGTTGGGCCCAATTTTTGACATTTTGAAGATGTTTAATTTTAAGTCATTTTATAAAATATGTTTCCTATTTATTTTTGAACGAATCGCCCGTAAAGCACGAAATAATATTTCCAAGTATCAAAATAAAAATGCCAAAAAATGAAAATTTTCGAGTTTTTCTAAATGAACCAATTTTGCGTTTTCTGAGTGGCATTAAATATTACAATTATTTCCAATGGCTTAAAAACCAGCGTCACACACCCCCTTAGTTTTCGACTCAGTTTATTTTGCACCTTTAATAAAGCATGCTGCATGCCTAATTTGAAAATGTTCAGCAGGGAATCGTTACATAATTGTTAGATTAAATAAATTATGCTTGGACAGGAAATCTAGAATTTTCTCTTTTTTAACTCGAGCCATTGTGACAAATGGTTTTTTGCATGTGAAACGGTTTCACTGAAATCCTCGGAGAAAATATCTGGGAGATTTTTGGCTTTCTAGGTTGATCACGTGACCGGAAATTTGTCAAAATAACCGAAAAACGATTTTTTGCGAACTACTGGTAAACCGGTAACCACCGAAAAAAAAAATTTTCACCATCAAATATTCGGTCAGGATTCATATGCAAAAAACCGTTTGTCCCCCTCTAGTCTGGTTCTCTGGGAACATATACGGTATATGATATACCCCTTAGGTGGCCCGAGTTAAAAAAAAGCGAGCTTGTGTTTTTATTTAAAATGTTATGTCACAAGTAAAAAACTTGTCGTTACCACCCTAGAGATTATGAGACTCTATAATAGACCATTAGTACAGTAGGTGTTGACAATGGGCAAAACACGAGCTATTAAAGAGTCATTTTAGCACAATTTGGCTCAAAAGTGTTGCCCATTGATAGTGTTGCGTATTTGCAACACCTACTGTAAGAGTCTTATGATTTATTTGAAGATCTTTTGATGGAAAAAATTGTTTGCGTATAAAATTTCAAAATTTTTTCTCAAAAAAAGAGAACCATATGTTCCAATAATATCACTCAGTAATTTGTTTATTATCAATCAGTATAATACTGTTAGTATTACGTTAAAACTTTTAAAATCAAATTTGATTATATGTTGGTTATTATTGAAANAATCGAAAATTCAGAAAATGGTAAGATTTAGGGGTTTTCAAGAGTTCATATTTTGATTGAAAAAAATTTCTAGACGGAAATGGTACCTGAATTAGATTTTATACATAATGCTGGAGAAATACCAATAAAACAAGATCCAAATCCAGAAGATATTGTTTTTTCAGTGAATCCAGATATGGTAAGATCAGATGATATTATATTTTCAGTCAACCCAGGAATGGTAAAATAAAAAAATCAAGATTTTTTTCAATTTTTAAATTAGGTATTTTTTTTAGGTGGGCCGACGACTAAGGAAAACGTATATTGAGAAACGGTTTTTTGCATTCAACTGCCAACTAAAAAAGCTCAATAGAGAAATTTTATTAAGTTGATTTGACATTTAGTTCACCGGTCACAAACCGGAATGTAATTTTTTGGNTGTCGTCAATATGTTTGGCTCGGATTTTTGAATTTCACCCTAGAATTCTAGAAATATGACTATAAGTAAACCGGAAATGAAAAGTTCGAAAAAAAAGTTCGTCTGATCGAAACAAAAGTACCACCAAATTGAAGCTGAGATTTCACTGATCAAAAAGTTGGCTTACAGCTAATCAAAATTTTTAACCAATCAGCGTCAAATTCGATAATTAGGTTTAACATTTTGGCTTAAAAATAATTGAAATTTCTAGAATTCGATTAAGACATTTCCGATAATTTTAATGTCATGCATCGTTTTCGGTGGGTCATATTCACCAATAAAAAATGTTCATTCCTTGGGTCAACTTTAGTCATAACCGATATTAATGTATGATAAATTAATTCTATAAAGGGCTCAAAAAAAACGACACCTACCCCCTTAAGTCATGGTTTAATGAAAAGCCTTGCAATTTACCCCTTTAGCGGGAGAACCTATTTTCTAATAACCGTGAGACTACAAACACTGGTTTTCGCCAGTTATTTTTAACCAATTTTTGTATTTTTAAAATTTATTTGTAATTTTTTTGTAAATTTGAAATTTTTGTTTTTAAATTGGTAATTTTTTTTATTATTCTTGTAGCGCATTTTCAAAATTGGGAACTGTTTTTTAAACAGACTCAGTTTTTGTGATATAATGATCGCTTACAGTTTGGTTTCAAAATATACAGCACGTCACGTTTTTGCTTCCGTTTTCATTTTTCCATAATTCGCTATCCGCCAATCAAAGGGGTTTAAGTTGGCCAAAACGTAGGTGCTTGCCAAATTTTAACGATTTGATTGGCGGATAGTGCATTATGCAAAAATGAAAAACGGAAGCAAAAACGTGACATGCTGTATTATAGTTTTAAGTTAAATTACATTTTAACATTACATTTTGTAGATAATTACATTTTATTTTTTTTAGCGTGAGCAACCAGTCGAATTTGACTTTGTTGATTTATCGTTGAAATCAGCTGCTTACCAAACAATTTGGATGGAAAAAATTCCAAATTCGGATAAGAAAAATAAACTAATCATTCGAGACGATTTCGATAAATATCTCTCTGAAAAATGGAATGAAATGACCCAGGTAAAATTAACTAAATATATGCATATTTTCAGAGTTAAATTTTTGTTATTAGGAAGAAAAACTATGCTTTGAAATTGATGAAAATGCTGAAAAAATGGACGGAAAGAAGAAAAAACGTAAAAAGAAAGACCCAAGTAAGATTTTTATAAACGCCAAGAATATTTATTAAGTGTACATTCATTTCTCTGGGTTATTTTGCACTTTAGTGACGAAGTTTAAATTATATATCGAAAATTATCCATATTGCACCTTTCTCTGCACGCGTCATAACTTTGAGAAAGCGACCAATGAAATCGCGGGATTCTTGATTTAAGTCGACAATCGAGTATTATGATTGGAAACTGGCTCAAAGTTATGACGCGTGCATAGAAATGCGCAATAGGGATAATTTTCGATATAGGCTCTGTGCTCACACGGGTTAAATGATACTTTTTGTAAATGTTTAAAGTGTACAATGTACAGCAGGGTTGTAAAAGGGATCATCCCAACCGGATTTTCTATCCCCATTTTTGCTTAAACCTACGAAAAAAGGGGATTGAAAACTCACGCTAAAGACACCCCTTTTACTACCCTGCTGTACAGTAAGTATTTTTTTTGTTCTGGAAAAGCAAGGGAAGTTTGTTTGATCACGCGTCTAAAAATGAACTGATCAATCATGTGTTCGTTTCCTATATTTAACTCGAGATTGTTGTTCTGGATGAATTAATTTACATACATTGTATTGTAGAACTATTGTTTTAATTATCACGTCTAGGCTAACGTCCGAGGTTAATCTCCTTTTGGAAACTTTGAAAATATCAAATCGATTAATTTTATAAATGATTCTTTATGATTGGTCAAAAATCAATTAATCTGCATTGAAAATTTAAAGCTGTCAAAATTTTCGCTTTAGTTGACTGATATTATTTTTTAAGTTTCTATCATATTTTGCCTATGAAATTCGATTCAAATACCTAATTTCTACAAATTTTTTTTGAAGTTTTCACCACCGGAGCTACCAAATTTGTAGCCCGAGCAATTTTATCCCGCTAAAATTTAAAACTAACATTGTTTTTTATAGACGCTCCAAAAAGAGGACCTTCGGCTTTTATTCTGTATTGCAAAGATCACCGAGCAACACTTCGGGAGCTGAATCCGGATGTCGGCCTAAAAGTAAGGGTTTTTGAAATAACGCTTTTCTAGATTATAATCTTTTTCATCAATAAAATCAGGTGAAATTATCATATTTTTAAGGACATTTCACGTTTATTGGGTACTCAATGGCACATGGAATCCGAGGAAACCAAATCACGATATAAATTAAAATCATCGGACTTCAAAACTGCGTTGCTTGCTGAGCAAAACAAAACTGCCGAATTAATGCCAATTACTCCAAGTTATCATTCAGTACTGCAAATAAATTAGACTTATTCAAAATTATTGTTTTATGCAAGCACATGTCACCTTCACCACTATGGCGTTTTTTAACATTTTGTGAATCAAAATCTATTCGGAGTGTTGTTGGTGCTACTGTGGATTCTGTCTTTAGACGGGCAAAAGCCTACGCATTTTTCCTGGAAGCCCGAAATCTCGTACCTCTAAGCGGACAAAACGGAATTACTCAAAACATTTAAAAGAAATTTCGAGCTTTTATTTATGGAATTTAATAAAGTTTTAGATAAATATTTTTGAACGGCAGTGTGGCGCAGTCTTGTACTGCGTCTAGACAATGTTAATTCTTAACAGAAGGCCTTGGGTTCGAGTCCAGCGCTTCCAAGTTTTATGAAATACACTCAAACACTTATAAAGTAGAATAATTTGTTTTTTATTAGGAAAAATTGTCGTAAAGTAATTTTAGTTATTTAAACAGTAGTTAAATTGTTGACCGTCATTTAGTGCTTGATTTTTATTCTCCATCAGGGAAAAGCTTTTAAATGCTGCATAAAAATGTGATGCAAGTTTCAGGGGTTGTACTTCAGTTAAACGCCAAGAATTTCGCCTTTTCATATTTTCAAGCTCTCGAAAAAATATAAAAACAGAAAAATACGTTTTCTGATTCTTAAGCCGGTTTAAATAAAACAAAATTAAGAAACATCTTTGATGTTACATGATTCAAATAGTTCGAGATTTTTGCACAACCCTAGAATTTTTTTTGAAAGTACAAATGTATCCTAAAAATTTGAATAATGAAGCATTCGATAGTTTAAACAAGCTGAAATTTAGCATATGTTAAATATATTTTAAAATTTCTCTCTTGTTATGAAAATCACGAAAAAATTACAATTTTTTCTGCCATGTTTCCTCAATGGTTTGAATAACAATTATATGATATAATTTATAATCCTTAAAAGGAATAAAAAAGGATTCCTTGTTTACACTTTGGTAGAATGCGTAAGCACATCGATTTGCCTAGCCAAATCTTTATCGCTACGCATTCAACCAAAGGTAAGAAAGAGGATAACAGTAATAGCAATTACGGGGTGCCTGGCAGTTTACTAGTTTTTCAAGCCAAATTTTTTTTCCATCGGCCTTTTAAAAACCAACTCTCCGATAACATTCTTAGATAGCTCAAACTGAGTACAAATATCTTGTGAAAAATAAAAAAAATTGGTTCATCGGACTAATTTATTTGATTCTTTTTCAGAGATTACTGAAATTGTTAACTTACTAGTTTTTCTTAAAAAATTGGCAACAATCGTCGGATTCGGACCAATTTTTTAAATTGAATTATTAAACAGATATTTGCGCTCTGTTTTAGTTATCTAAGAATTCAATAGGATGAGTTGTATGCAAAAGCTGAATTAATTAAATTTTTGGCTAAAAATCTAGTAAAAAATGAACAGGAGCCCCCGTCATCGATATACTGATCGGTATATTGATATGCATATTCAAATGTATTCACTCCTGCAATATTAACAAAGTGCTAGCTTTTTTGAATTGCTTGCTTTGAGCTAGATTTTCCACTCACAAATTGTTGGCCCACATTGCTTTAGCAAGCTGGACTTAAGTTAGCGAGCATTTTCCAAGAGAGTAGTTTAAGTTTTCTCAGTAAATCACGAGATTCGTGAAATATTTTTGTATCCACACTTCCTCATTAATAAAACAAGTCTGCATGTCACCGTAGGTCTTAGATCCGGTCAGGTTTCATTTCAGGGTCCTCGATCTAATCAGATCAGTTTTAAAAAAAAATTAAAATCAAACTGACTATTTTTTGTAGCATGTAACAATTTTCAAGAGTTCAGGATAAAGAAACGTTTTATTTATCAAAATTCAATTTATTGGAGAATGTGAAAATTAAATTCATTAGTTTGTAATAGAAATACATTTATGTTATCACAATCAGATTGGGGTATATTTAGGAATAAATTGAATCGTACATTTCCCGGGACCTAGATTTCCGATGGAATTCTCACCATTTAGATCCAAATTAAAAGAACTGCCGCCACCACCACCATGGGTCGCTGCCCCGCCGTTTCCTCCTGTGTATCCTCCACCACCACCAATTCCAGTCATTCCTCCACCACCGAAACCACCATTTAATTGTGTATATCCTTCTTTCATTATTCCGCCCCTTAGACCATCTTTGAAGCACTTTGGGACATCACCAACCCACTGCTTATTCAAATGTTCTAAAGAAGGACTCACATTAAATCCAGCTCCTCCAGTATAACCGTCTTCCCTAGTACATTCACCACTGCTTCCGATGTTTTTGTTGATATTTTTGCAATAAGAAGAATTTCCTCCAAATTGATCAGTTCTTCCATTTGCCATGAGAATATCTTCTGGTTTTATTTCATCTCTTGTACCGGCAGCACCACCCGCAACAATAACCGGTTCAAAAATATCATTTACTTTTCTCGCAATAAATGTACCACCATTTCCAGCATATTCATGTAGTCCTTGTTGTCCTATGGCGATATGAATTTGTTCACCCATTTTAAGTCGAATTGTACCCTTGATAATTGCACCAGCAGCTTTGTCATTCAAAGAACCAGCTCCTCTGGCGCATATTTTATACAACGCAGTCGCCGGGATTGTAAATATTTGGATTCCTCGACTTTCCATAAGAATTTCATTTTCTCCAAAATCTTGTTCATACTTTTCTAGGCACTGTTCTAATGTAGGGCCATCAGGTCCCTTGCAATCAATTGACGTAAATATGAATTCTGTGGGTTCGTTTTCCAAAAAATCCAAAATTTCATAAAAATTTTTTTGGACCGTTCTAACTGTGACGGGTATTGATGATCGAAGAAAATATCGAAGGTGCACCAATATACAAAAATCTTTGTCAAAGTTTTATGCTTTGTAATATTTCATTCAAAAAGTGAAAATTAGCTTTTATTAACTATTATGGACTCGTTTTCTCGCAAGATATGACTTATACAGAAAAAATGAGAATAAAAATAAGGCATTTTCTAATAATTTTCGGTACTTTTTTCAAAAATTTCTCATAATTAGTCGAATTCGAACTTCAAATTAAACTTTTGGAATTCGACAAATCATGAGAAATTTTTGAAAAAATTCCGAACATTATTTAAAAATGCCTTATTTCTTATACAGTATTTTTTTAAAATCAAAGTAAAAAACTCTTCAAAATGGCTACTTTAACTTTTTGCGTAGGTGACCAAATATTTTTTATGTGCTATTTGAAAAATCATATGACAGTTTTTTTGGGATTTTTGATAGAAACTATTTTGAAATTTATTGAAAATTTTCCTCATTTCATGTTCAAAATTTTTCAAACTAATTTTTTTGAAATCCTTAGCTCAAAATATTGGGAATGGCTACTTTTACTATATTTAATTTTACTGTAATTTAGACACCCTCTATAGCAAACGGGCGTTTTTTGAGTGTTTTTTCAAAGGACGATTTATAAAGTAAAAATAATCAATCTGAAGAAATTCAGATTATACAAAGTAAATTAAGAAGTGGCAATTTGTGTTCGAAAAAGTTTTCATCCGAAAATTTTGAAGTGGCGAAAAGTTTCCCATCAAGACAAAAAAGTTTCCCATCAAGACAAAAAAAAGTTGAAAAAGTGCAAATCTGTCAAAATGCACCGAAAGTAGGAAGTCGTTTTTGTTAAACACTTGAGAAATATTATTATCAGTACAAAAACACTTTCAACAAATTGTGAGCTTTAGCTTGAAAATAAAGAAAAGATTTTTGAAATGGTGAATTTCGCATACGATAAGACCTTTTTGAAATCGATAGTCTCAGATTTTTTTTTCATTTTCTGCTCAGTGTGTTTACCGTAGGCGAAAACCAATTATGAGAGAAAAACATGTCTTTAAAAACTCACCACAAGGTACCAGGAGGCGTTGAAAGGTCAAAAAATGAGCGAAGGAAAACAAATCTACGTGTGACTATAATTCGACGGGTTGTTAGTGTTTTCAGAAACTTTGTCACTTTTTCTAGGGTCGTTTTTGATTTATTTTTACTTCGATCTTAGCGTTTCACATGAGATGTAAGTTCAAATTTCGAGGGTATCAAATTTTGGACGTCGAAAATGTCTCAATTTGACCAAAAATTTCACCACAGGGTGAATCGTCGCCAGAGATCACGAAAATGACCCTCAAAGTTGAAAAACCATCCGCAAGATATAAAAATCACTAAAAAAATTTCCGTAGGAATGATTATTACAGACTTTAAACTGCAAAAATGTTATGTGTCATTAACTTAATTCTGTCCTTGGTCTCCATAAGTGAAAAATAACTTAAATGGTATCATTTAAAGTTTTCCCAGGTTAAGCGCTCAATGTAGCGCCTTTATCGAAAATCCTGCCTATAAATTTATCACTTCGTCACAAGAATAAAAAGTGACCAATGAAATCACTGGATTCTCGAGAAGTGACCAATGAAATTACTGGATTTCTATATTTGTGACGTAGTGATAAATTTATACGACTAGGCAGGATTTTTGATATATCCAAAATCCAGCCAAGTCGTCAATTTTCACAGTGACGTCACAAGAATTGAAAGTGACCAATGAAATGACTGGATTCTCGAAATGTGACCAATGAAATAGCTGGATTTCTCTATTTGTGAAGTCACTGTGGAAATCGACGACTAGGCAGGATTTTCGATATAGGCTTTTGGGTGTAAGGCGGTTACGAAAATAAAAATATGAACGTTTGCAAGAATGAACACTATTGAAGATAAAAATAAAATTTCACTTTTTTTCTTTCAAATATCGCTCTGAAAAAATGTATCAATCTACCAAAGAGAGAGAGAATGATTTTTACAAACTTTAACTGCACACCCCAATGTTACTCTGTCATTAACTTATCTGTCTTGGTCTCAATGAAAATAATTAATGGTATCATTTAAAGTTTTCCCGGTTAGCGCTCAATGTAGCGCCTTTATCGGAAAAATCCTGACTATAAATTTATCACTTCGTCACCAAGCATAACAAGGCAATGAAATCACTGGATTCCCGAGAAGTGACAATGAAATTCTGGATTTACATATATTTGTGCGTAGTGATAAATTATACGACTAGGCAAGGATTTTTGATATATCCAAAATCCAGCCAGTCGTCATTACATTTAACAGTGACTCCACAAAACTTGAATGACCCCAATGAAATGACTAGCACGATTCTCGAAATGATGTACAATGAAACGCTGGATTTCTCTATTTGTGAGGTCACTGTGGCAAACAATCACGACTAGGCAGGGATTTCGAATATAGGCTTTGGGTGTAGGCGATTCGAAGTAAAAAAAATTTGGGTAAGGTTATGCAAAGTAAAACATTATTGAAGAATAAATAAAATTTCCTTTTTCTTTCAAAATATCGTCTGAAAAAATGTATCATCTACCATATTATGCATGGCAGATGCCACCGCGATCAAACTTTGTCAGAACAGTAAAATAGCCCTTTAACTTGTTCAAATTGGCTGAAATTTTCGGCTGGTCTTTTTCTATGAAAAATAATCGATTTAATTCCGTTCAGAATTTTTTCATTTCCGGATTTTAATGCTGAAATGCATTTTCCTATTTAGCAAAAATAGCTTCAGAGCCGTCTTCTCTTGTTTAGACGATTCGGAATAACAGAAAAACAAGTTTGACTTAATCTGTGCACAATTTAAGAAAAAACAAAAATCTGCAACAAGACAAATGTCTTATGTTTATTTTTAAAATCGCATGCCACTCCCCTTAAGGGAGTGGTTGTCGCTGATGTTGCCAGTTTTAAGATGCGGTTTCTGGCTAAACTAGCTATGGTGGAATCCAAAAACTTTTTTTAACGTAAAACAATCTTCGCAATCAATTTCAGACATTTATAATCTGATACAAATCCACCTACGCACTCACATAAACTATAGTAAACCTTCACAAAAAAACATAAAAAGCCTACTCCTCGTCAGTTTTCTATTTCATTTATTTTTTTGTGTCAAGCTTCAGAATCATAATACAAAGAATAATCTAGAGCGTTTTATTCGAAATTTGTTTTTTGTCGGACAGAATTCAAAAGAATTTTCAAAACGAAATTGAATCAGAATTAGAGGGTTTTTCAAAAGCCTACTCTCGCCAATNTTAAGGGAGTGGTTGTCGCTGATTTGCCTGTTTTAAGATGCGGTTTCTGGCTAAACTAGCTATGGTGGAATCCCAAAAACTTTTTTAACGTAAAGAACAACTCTTCGCAATCAATTTCAGACATTTAGTAATCTGATACAACTCAACCTACGCACTCACATAAACGTATAGTAAACCTCACAAAAAAACACTAAAAAGCCTACTCCTCCGTCAGTTTTCATTATTTTCATTTATTTTTTGTGTCAAGCTTCAGATCATCAATACAAAGAATAATCTAGAGCGTTTTATTCGAAATTTGTTTTTTGTCGGACAGAAACTTCAAAAGAATTTTCAAATCGAAATCTGAAATCGAGATTTAGAGGGTTTTTCAAAAGCCTACTCCTCCGCCAATTTTCAAGATAAATTTTCGGTTTATTCTTTATCTGAAAGCTCGAAACTAGCTTAAGAACAATCTAGAGCGTTTTTTTCAAAAATTTTGATCAGACTTTGTTCTGGAGGCATATAACGGTTGGTATAATTTTTCAATATGAACACTAAAAAGCTTACTCCTCCTACAATTTACATTAATTTTTTCTAATTTTTCGAGTCAAGTTCCGGAGAAGCAATATTAACAATAATCGAAAGCCTTTTTTCTTAAATTTTGCTTTTGACAGTGATTGTGTTTGTCCGACCAATTTCTCTGAATTTTCTTTTCGTTTTTCGCATTTTGTTTCCCCGTTATTAGAAGCCAAAAAATTTGATAGAATAAGGGCTCTAGATTAATTGTTGATATTGCCTTCCTGGAACTTGACTCAAACAAAATAGGATAATGGTGATGTTAATTGTAGGGGGAGTAAGCTTTTTAGTGTTTTTTTGGGAGGCTTATTCAGGGTGAGTGCGTGGGCGTTGGTTGAATTGTATCAGACTTCAATTAGTATCAATATTATCTTCTAGGCTTGTACTGCACGTTCAGAAAGTTTTTTCAATACCACTACCAGTTCATCAAGAAACCATGTAAAAAACCTTCAAAAAAAGCTTAATCAGCGACAACCACTCCCTTAAGGGGGGTGGTTATCGTACTTAAAGGCGAAAAAACGGGTTTTCAATGGCCAATTATCGCAAGAGTACAGACGATTTGAAATAAGGAATTTCAAAAATAAAAATCGGTTTTGATGTGTTTAAGCTATCTTGTAAAGAATTTTTTTTGGTCATTTTAAGCGGATCCGTATAACTTTTTCCAGGTGATCCTAAATTTGGAACAAAAAATTGTTTGCGCCGAGCGAGGCACTGAGTGGCAGAGTATCAAATGGAACGCAGAACGGAACGGATTCCTTTCCGTTTTGTTCCGTTCCATTTGATACTCTGCTGAGTGGCGGCTGATTAGGGTGGCGCTCTCTTTTAAAAGCTCACTTATAACGGGTGAAATGAGGAAGCTTTGCGGGTATCGTATCGTCAATCGAGCGCCTCACTCATCGCCTTCGGACTTTTTGTTTCAAATTGAAAAAAGTTGTACCGTACCCATTTTAAGAATTAGGATTTTTTTGTTCTTCAAAAACCTTCAAAAAATCGATTTTTCGGTCAATTTATCGTGATTTTACTGGTAGTCTGGAATCCAGTTCTAGCGAAGCCGTATGAAGTGCTAGAAGGCTGATTTTTTGGTCAGTGAAAATTAAGCGTTTTTCGGTTAGCCGTTTTTTGATCGGCTACCAAAAAAAAGCATTGACCAGTTTTTGCTCTCTAGCGACCTTTCAGTACATTATTGACCCATAATTGGTAATACGTTCAACAGAAAGTCGACCCTTCCAATTCTTTTGGGGGTACTTTCAAGTCTATACGATGAACTTGAGATTGACTTTGACCGGTCATTAGAGATCAAATATTGGTCGCCGACCTTCAATCAAAAAAACGGCTAACCGAAAAACGCTTAATTTTCAATGGCCTAAAAATCAGCCTTCTAGCACTTCATACGGCGTCGCTAGAACTTGATTCCAGACTACCAGTAAAATCATGAAATTCTTAAAATGACCAGAAAAAAATTCAAG
Organism: Oikopleura vanhoeffeni; assembly: GCA_004367855.1. Lineage (NCBI taxonomy): Eukaryota > Metazoa > Chordata > Appendicularia > Copelata > Oikopleuridae > Oikopleura > Oikopleura vanhoeffeni. The sequence continues at coordinate 156,693 of SCLH01001309.1, read as the reverse complement.
ATAGCTTACAACACATTAAAACCGATTTTTAATTTCGA
>SCLH01001309.1:123713-145812 GCA_004367855.1 Oikopleura vanhoeffeni | reverse complement strand
TTAAAAATATATCAAGGTCTTGGACTTTTTGAGCAGAGATTGCCATTTTAAAAACACCTGGAAACCACGGTCAAAAATGAGCCAATCAAATTCTAAGGTGCGTCGGTGGCACTTTAATTTGATTGAAAAAGGTTACCAACATAAATTTCACAATATTTACAGTATTCGATTTTTATTGACGTTAGAAGACATACTAGTTTTGTCTGGAAATTCCAGATTGGAATCCCGAAATGTAAAGAAGTGTTTTTGAATTGCTAAATTATAATCAAAAAGTATAAGGTCGCGAGAAGTTTTCGGCATCAACTCGGGTAGGACCACAATTAAAGATGGCCAAGCCGTCCGTACGGTCCTGTGTGGCCAGATATATTGCCAATATTATTATTATTATATGTGTAGTTCAATGTTTTTGAAATTTTTATTATTTATGACCAGTGCATTCAGTTACGTGTATTCAGGTTTGTTTGTTATATTTCTTTAATTTATTGTATTTACTATTTCCTTATTAAGTTTTCTGATGATGGCATAAGCCGAAATATCAGAACAAAATAAATAAATTCCTCCGAATTTATTGTTCTTATTTATAAGAAATCTAAAAAAAAGAAATTATATTGCCAATTATTAAATTGTTTTTATCAAAAACTTACTCAAAACCTACGTGTTAAAAATATGACAATTATCTCGCTAATGGTTGAAAAACATTTTTCAATACAATACTCATTTTGTGATGGGAATCGTGGGATCAGTCACGCCTATTTATTAGCCAACCAGAGCGAGGGGTTAATTTTTCAAAGAAAAAAACAAATCTTGTCTTCTTATTCCACCTTCCCTTTACTTAATTAGTATATGTTGATTAATTAGTATAGTACAATACTACATATATTATTCTTACATGTATTAGTACTATATAATTAAATTCAAACTGTATTAGTACTATTTTTTGTGATACTAAATGTGTCTTAATTAACTTTAAAAAATAAGCGTGTAATCATTGAAAGTGCTCAAAAGACAGTTTTTTTCATACTTTTATTCAAGAAAATAAATTTCTCGAAATTTTTATCGACCATACCGCAGTATATTGCATTGAAAACAATTTAATTTGTAAGATGTGAGGTTTTTTGCAAAAAATAGTCCTGTAATTCTAAAAAACCAAAACGCACAAAGACAAATTGGCGAAATATTTTTACATTCATTTGCTCGGCAGTTTGGTCATAAATGATTAAGAGTAGAAAAACATGTTCAAAGTCGATTCGGTTCTGCAGAACCATACGGACGGCTGAGAGTTGAGAGTTTACTTGATAATTATAACCTCGACTATAAATTGAGTTTATGAGCAGATCAAGAAAACAAATTTCTGATGCTTAGCACTATGATGATGCAGCATCATTGATACTGTATTTTGCAATCTAGTTTTTTGCATCAAAGTTTTTTGCATCACAGTTTTTCACATTTACGTTACTCACCATATTTTGGGTCTTGTTAAAGCTTTGTGGTAATTGATAACAAAAATCTGAAGACTTTCTATGGAGTAATGACCTTCGCCAGACGGGACCTGAATAGTTAAATGATGCAAAAAACAAGAATATGATAGAAAAATTATAATCTAGTTCATCGGCTTATTTTGAAATTCTGGCTGTTGATCGGCTGAGACGTTAGCATCTTTAATAAAGATTCTTTATAGCCAACATATAACGACATAAAATATAATTACTTATAATTAAATTGGTATTTTTGTAACGTTGCCGCGTATGCCATCATCAAAGTAATACAATATAGATTCGAATCAGAAAATTTCTTTTTGGCGCTGAAATCACATTTTAAATACAATATATCCCCTATATCCTTTTCGGAACGGAACTCCATCTCAAAAACGCTTACTATCTCATTAGCGCGTGTTCAAATCCCACTGATGTTGTCTAAGTGATTGTCTTAGTGATTGTTTGAGTGATTACACACCAATAAAATTTAGCGGTTCCATTATCAAAACCCTTGCCTATAATCATATTCAATTAATCACTAAGACAACATTAGTGGGATTCGAACACGCGCTATATAGATAGTAAGCGTTTTTGAGATGGAGTTCCGTTCCGAAAATGATATAATTATAAAATGAACTTTTTTCTAAATAATTAAAAAGCCTGAAAAGCTAGAAATCAACGCAACCCTCGGTCTTAATAATACTTGTCCTAATACGGAACAATATTGTAAACAACTTGTCCAAAAATGAAAAATTCAATTCCGGATTATAATATCAACATAGTTCTGCGTACTGTTAAAATTAGCCAATTATTTAGCCGCAGTGTAAAAGCTGATTATCTCCCTCTTAACGAGACCTCAGAAAGCATTTATCATTTTATCTGTGATTGCAAAGAAGATTATATAGGCATGTGTCTGATACCCCTGCACCATCGTATCCACAAACACGGTCAGCCTGGCAGAGGTGGTGAACATTTCCAACATCACAGTCATTGTAAACTGTTCTAAAAAAGTTTGGCTAAAGTCAAAAAAGACAACTCGTACCAGTACTCAAAACCGCGGCAAAAAGATAGGTTTATATCCCTTTATCCACTTTTGCTTGGAAGCGTAGCCACAACGTTTAAAAATCACACGTTAAAAGGGGTAGTGGCTACGCATTCTAACCAAAAAGATAAAGGGATATATGAACATTTGCAATCACATTTTATTATCATAACCCCGTAATTTGCAAAAACTTTTTTCAAACGTTAACATACTGGAGCGTATTTTATAAAAACACAACGCCCCAGTCAACCATCACAAACAATTAAAATTTCGCGTTCTTTTTGCAAATGGGCCATATATATTAAAAAATATAATTAAGTTTGCGCACGGTGAATTTTCGACTTTTAAACCAGAGGTTTTTAAACTTAAAAACCAAAACAACTTTTAAGCAGAATTCAAGCTAAGAAAATGGTTAAACCATTACACACCAATAATTTTCTATCCCATTACACACCTTATGGACTAATTGTGCAAGCCCTTTTCAAAAAAATCATAAAATTACTATCACACATCCGATCTCAAGTTACGACTTATTAAGCAAGTTCAAACAAATATCTTCAAACTCGTCCTTTTTAAAATAGTTATTTTTCAATTTCAAAGGGCTCAAAAGCACACTCCTTTCAGCGATAAAAAGTCACATTTTTGATATTTCTTGTCTATATATAAAACTCAGACATTTTCAAATTATGTATTTTAATAACATATGAAACATTAATAATACCTAACTGAAGCATTTTTCAAAATCTATTCTCTGATTAGTATTATTGGTAACGAAGTTTTTTTGTAACTCTAATTTTTCAAAAGTTTTCTTTCGCTCAAAAAAGATAAAAATAAATTGTTTCAGATTAAATCTCTGAATTGACAGTTTTGATAATTGTATATTATAAACTAGCAACTGTATTTGAGGCGCTAAAGAGAACAAAAAGGCGCAAATAATTTGGTTCGATCTTTTTATTTACATTGTTTATTAAATGAAGAGGTGGAATAAATATATGAAAGAATAAAATCACCCTCTGACAGGTGAAGAAAGCATTCGGAAGGGGCGATTTGTCAGCTGGGTGAATCTGGGTAAAGCGTCCGTATCACGCTGACACCGAAATCAGGACCAGCCGATGTGTGTGTTCATTCAAAAAGGATCGAATGAAAAAATATCAAAAAATACTAATCAGAGGTAAAACTGCGATTGATTAACTTCAAGAGAGATTATTTATAATAGAGAAATATTTATCCAAAGTTAGGTTAATTTATTGTTATATCCGAGTTTCATCAACATAACAGTATTATTCATATTTTTTGTTTTGTATTTCAACTTGTTTTTTTGTGATTTTTTTAATTTCGGCATGCACAACTTGAAATCCCATGTGTTGACAAAGTATAGGTCGGATTAAATTTGTGAAAAAGTCAGTTTTGTTCCTTGAAAAATTTGCATCAGTGATGGAGTTTAAAAACATTATAATAATTCGTTTTATGTAATCGTCAGTTTGTGTGAGACAAAGTGTTCAGAAAAAAACGTTCCTTCATTTTTTTAGAACGCTCTCATTTGACATAAAATTATGCCATGACATTTTAATAACATTATCTTAATACTCAACAATTTATATCGTCTTTGATGTTTTCGCAAAAAATATTGTCATACTAGACTTCTACAGCTATTTGTATGAAGCAGAGTTCAACTTTTAGAGGAGAGCTCAAAATTATATTTTGTTTTGTCTTTCGTCCGCTCTCAGTCGAAACGGAGCGATGCAATCTAGTTTAAAGTCGATATTTGAAAATTTCAGACATTTTTGTGTAATCATGTGAATCTCATAAAAAAAATATCAAAGCGGTTTAAATTCTAATTCAATTCTTGGATTAAAAAAATGCACTTTTGTACAATATGTACGATTCGTGTGTCATGAGTTAAGATGAGGGCGTAGAACAGGCTAGGAAAAGGAAGGGAAGAAAAGGGGAAGAGAATAAATACAATTTTGAGTGTAAAATGTTACTTCATGTCTCCAAATCATGAAGCCAGTGTATTAGCAACACAAAAAGAGCCTAATAAGTCAATAAAACAACTATGACTTTTTTGTAGAAAAGACAGTTGACTTGTTGCAAATAATTTTAGCACATGCTATTTTTTTAATAAATCTGGGTCCTTGATTTTAAAAAGTAAACCAATGTTTTTCTAGCTAAATCGAACGATGAAAGTCGGTTAAAAGGTGAACTTTTATATCAAAAACTTTCAAAGGTGTGTCATTTCCGTGAAAATATAAAACGACAAGATTATTAAATTTGATTTTATGTTTGTTCGATATTATTCGAAATTATATTCCAATTCTGACGCTCTTACTTAATTTCGTAACTGGAAAAAATTTTTTGTTTCGTTTTTCAGTGTAATTTGACGTGAGACCACCAAATAAACATTTTCTGAGATATTCCATGTAAAAGCATATTTTTGTACAGTTTTGTAAAGTCTATTTTTGTAAGTCTTAACTAGGCCCTCCGGTCAGCAACACTTCGAAATTTTTTGATAGGAATAACTCGAACATAAACTTGAAAAAAGAGAAATTTATAAGAAAAATTTGCACTACAGCATGTCTGAATTCATATTGATCGTTAGAGGCTCTAGTAAGCAATTATGCTTAATATTGGATTCGTTAAACATCAAGTTAGATTATTTAACTACACATTAGCTCGAAAAATGTAAAATTGTGTTTATATGAAAAAAGGGAATCGCTAGGCTCAACGTTACGCGATCACGTTTCACCAATAAGGGCGTTGGAAGTTAGGTTGTTCACCAATAATTACGGTCAAACGCAGCCGTAAAACGAAGAGCGTTAAGATTCCTTCCTTAAATCTATGAAAAACAGTAAATACATTCGTATATCCCCTATTCACACTTTTGTAAATATCCCGGCCCTGATTAGGAAACGTAGTGTGTTTTTAAGTAGTAGGGCCGGCATATTTACAAAAGTGTGAATAGGGGATATGAGAAAAGAGTTTCATAAGAATATGAACTATGTGATAAAAAAAATGATCAAAAAACATCAAAAAATGTGCAACAAAGTGCTTTTAACCCAAAAATTTTTTTTACATATTTCCAAGTTAATCAATGCATTGACGCCATAAAACCGCCCGTTTCAATTTAATCTTAATATTTATCAGAAAAAGACATACATGTAACATTTATTTAGGCATCTTAAGGATTGACTTACTTTAAAGTTAAAAGAATTTAAACAATAACTTAAGATTTATCCATTATCTTATTTATAATAAAATTGCCAACTCTTAATTAATGTCAAAACAAAATTTTAGAAATAATCAAGATTGAATGATGTTGCATCATCAAAACCGCAATGGCTTCAAAAAAAAATTAAAGGATTATCTAATATAATTTATCTTATATCAGATTTTGTAAAAATAATATATTTTTACAAAGTAGACTAAATAATTAGAAGTGATAATTAAACTTTAATGAAATTAAGCTGTCGAACTCGGACAGTCCGAGGTCTAATTAACTTCAAAGTATGATCATCAGAATATTTTTAATTTTATTCTTGGATTTCAAACAAAAGTTATAGACCGTTGAAAAGCAGTGAGAAATACCCAGCAATGACAACAATCAGCATGGACAACCCCCTNGCGGTTAACCGGTTGGTTAAGACCTCTGACCTCAAATCTTGTCAGAAGTAATATCTGAAGTGTTAGGCCTTTACATATCAATGTTGCGAAATTAATTAATTAAAAGATTTTTGGATTATACAATTTTTGAGCTCCTCAGAAACAGAGACCCTCAAAACAATTAAAATTTAAATAATTTAAAGATTTTTGGATTATAAAACTTTTAAGCTTCTCAAGCTCTCAAAACAAGACATAGCACTACACACCAGACCTCGGCAAGCCAGCAACTTTTTTGTGGCTTGGATGGCTTGGAAACCACAAAAAAGTTGATGCGCTTGATTGCTTGGTTATAAGTGGCTTTGGTAATAAGTGTCCATATTCATAAACCGAGAAGGGAAGTGCCAGACACGCTACTAGCGTGACGCTAGTCGACAGATCATTATATCAAATTTTACACGCTTTGAGCGCCACGGAGTCAAAGGCAAAAGTTGCCTACTCCGGATTTAATTTTTGACAACTACCGACATCTACATCACGTGACACCGATAAACCTTATAAACAAATTTGCTATGTCATCAAATTATATAAATCTAGATACTAGATTATATTATATATTATAAATTTTAAAAAAAGAAATTTAAAACAGAAAAATAGAAAATGAAACTTTCAATATATTTTTTAGCAGGTTCAACGACGGCTCATCACTACAGGGGAATACATTTCGGAATAACTCAGAAAAGTGAGGACCGGGTTACAATTCATCGAACTTTCGCCTGGAGAAGAGGAGCCCTTATGGACGGCTTCGACGAATGTACTAGAGATCACATCACGCAACAAGCTCAATCAAAACTCCTTGCAACTATTGGAATTAACGCCGAAGAATGTAAATTGCTCTCCGGCGGCTTCTGCGAGCAAGACCAACTCGAATCGCGCTACATTATCACCGATTTAGAAGATCAAGAAGAAAATGACCATAATTATTGCTATGGATCTCAAGAGGTTGATTTTGCAAAACCAGCTGGGCCGTTCAAAATCGAATGGGACGGTGCAAATTGGATAAACGATATTCGGAAAGATACAGGATTCGGAATAAACGGCGGAGAATATGGATTTGTTGCATCGTTTTTTGACTTGAACAATAATTCACCGACTGTGAAACTTCCGCCAGTCTGGAAAATTATGGCAAAGTGCTCAAGACAGGGATCGTAACTATATCCGCTTTCTTTTAAAAAAAATAATTTCGAATTTCACAAGGAAACTTCCGGGTCAAAAAATCAGTAACTTCAAGATGATTTGGAATAAGGGATATCAAAAATAAAACGTGGGTATCAATTTTATTTTCCATCTTGTAGAAAATTTATACAGGTCATTTTAAATGGGTAAACATTCTTCAACAAAAAACATTTTTTAACAAAATAAAACATTTTAAACAAAAAAATTCTTTTCAACAAAAAACATTTTTTAACAAATATGTCTTCATGAAAATCTCAGAGGGTCGAAAAAATATTGTCATTTTTTGCGATTAGTTTTCGAATAGTAAATCAGCAGTCGTGATCGGCGCACAATTTCACATAAGATATATAATCTTAAATGCTTCGAAAATAATAATTGTAATGACTTCGTACAGCCTAACTCGTGCCCAATGTTAATGGTACAAAACCGTGCAAAACTGTTTGTCAGAAGAAACATAGGGCTTGGGTGAGAATAATAGGGTTATGGGAGGAATTCAATTAAGAAATCTTGCTAGGCTGTTTGAACGTAAATATAACAGTTATGCTAAACAATCCGAGATGTATGGTAATTAAAATTTTTACGACATTGTATAGTCTAATAAGTGTCCAGTGTACACGGTTCAGAACCAAGCAAAACTGTTTGTCAGGAAACAAAATAGGGTTTGGGTGAGAATATTAGGGTTCCGCAGGAATCCTATTCTTCTTGCACCTAACCCTAGTTTTTTTACGACAAAAAGTCTTGCCATGCCACAAGTGTACACCATAATTTTCAGTGAACTCAAAATATTTCCCTATGTTTAAAAGATTAGATTTAGTGTTAGGTAAAATTGTGTCCAGTGTACACAATGAAAAACGATGCAAAATTGTTTGTTGGGAAAGGCTATGGTGAGGGTTAAATAATATGGTTGTGTTCCGCAAGAACAAACGACCATATGGATTTAACGATAACCAAAGTCTTTTCCGACAAAAGTTTTGGCATGCCATGAGTGTACACAATGATTTTTTGTGTTTGCTAACGAATTCCTGCTAGATAGATATTTTAGCTGCAATTTCCTAATATGTGCAAAATTTTATTTTGTGAAAATATGTTTTTTTGATGAAAAATAAGTTTTGTTAAAAAATGTTTTTTTTGTTATTAAATGTTTTTTTGTTAATAAATAGATTTTTTGTTAAAAAATGTTGTTTTTGTTTAAAAACCCCCTGCCATTTAAAAAAGTAGGATTATTCCATAATAATGGGTTTTTTGGGCAATTTTTAATCATGTCACCACATAATTATGATGATATTATTATTTTGAATTTGAAATTAGATTCCTGCCAGTTTTTTCAGAATATTTTTAGAAAACTAGTTTTGTAGCTCAGTTTTTCCACAACATCAATATATGTGGCATGCCGCATGCCTAAACGAGTCACAGTACACTAGATAAGCGGTTGTGACTCTGATGTGATAACGTCATATCAAGATGAAAAAAGTTATTAAAATTTATATCAGGACTATTATGTGACATAATTTATGTCAATAAATATTTTTCCATGATGATAAATTAGGTAAAGCTGAGGATGATGGCACCCTTATATGATATAAGTTATATGACCCGATCTTGATTATCTATTCGGATTAATTTTTACCGATCCTTTTTTCAGTCAGACTTTGCACCTCAATCCATTTGACCTGGACGGTGACACAATGCGATGTAGATGGGGTACAGAGGATGAAGCAAAATTTGCCGATCATCATTCTGGATTTTACGATTCAATCTCTTTAGACGAAGAAAATTGCATTTTGACCTACGATGGCACCCAAGATCTTAATGGCATGGCTGGGAAAATCGGATACAAACCAATTGGAATTCAGATCGAAGATTTTGACGAGGACGGAAATGTGAAATCATCAACTCCGATACAATTTCCAGCTCGAACATTTTTACTCGACGAAAATGAATTTGACGTCAGAAAACGACGAGCCGATCCATCTTATTGCGAGAAAAAACCGATTATCACTACCACTCTACAACCAGATCCGTCTTTTAGCTTCCCGGTCCCAGCTACCGGAATTACTTTAGATCTAGAAGTTCAAGGTATCGAAACACCAATTGTCAAATTTCAATATAATCGACCTCTTGGTATGCATTGTTCTGAATTTTTTGACTCTTCTAACGGAGCAACGGCTATTTGCAATTTTACACCTACGCAAGAGCAAATTGGCACTGTTGTTATATTTTGTTATAATGCCGTGGATGGAAATGGATTGACTACTGAGCGAGAATGTGCAACACTGGACACGAGGGCGGATGCAGAGACAACCACAACAAAAGCATCATCCACAACCACACCTACAACACTTGCACCTACAACTACAACAACTCAAATTTCAACGACAACCACTGTAGATTTAACAGATCAAGTGAGGTGCACCATTAGCACTCATTATTTTTTTCGTGACTTTCATTTTCCTATTTTTTGCGATTAAAATTGTGTAGAAGTTAAACCTATCTGATTGAAAAAAAGAAGAGTGCATACAATTGAAATTTTGATTTTTTGATTTCACAAACTTTGTACACTTTCAAAATTATTTTGTACAGTACAAGTTTGGGAAAGCCCGAAACCGTACAAAATATGAGTCATTCTCCATAGTTATAATCATGTGTCTCAAGCAAAATGAATAGACGAGTGACGCCCACACAAACACTGGAACACATGAAACGTATTCTAGTCAATGAAAAAATAAAATTATGAAATAAATAAGATAACATTCAAGAAATTTTAATTCAAAATAACAGATTTTTTCCGTCTTCACATTTTTCTATAGTTAAAGGTTTCGCACGTAAAATGTCTTCTTCGTGAAATTTATACATGTGAAATGTACTATTTTTTTTTGAAATTTCTCGAATCTGAAATATTTCCCATTCTTATCACACTGACAAATGAGTTCACTGATTTAAATATTACTAGATTGCTTTCACTCCGAAAATATCTGCAAAAAAAACGCTTTTTCATCCAAAATTTTCTGAAAAATGACTAAAACGTTAACATTTTCCAAAGTGGACAATTCAGAAAAAGGACATTCAACATGCGACCCAGTTAGAGATTAGCTTTTATAAAACGCGATGAATTACCGATGAAAATGGTATATCTCAATCAAGTTTATGATATTTTTACGCTGATAAATCATTTGATCCCGCAAAATAATGGGAAATATGAAAATTATGGATGCACCGGAGTTGCGAATATGAATGCAGATAGAAAAAATTTGGGAAGTCCAGTTGATGAAATTGATAGAGCGATTAATGGATGGAAAAAATGTATTCAATGTGCTCAAAATCATTATAGATTATTTTATATCAATTATGGTTATAATGAAGCTGCGAACTTTTGTGGTAAGAAAAATATCTTCGGATTTTAGACATTGATTTCTTAAATTTTTTTATACATTTGAGCTGTCGGCGTGAGCATAATAATCATTTTAAATTTATAATTAACGTTTCGCTTTATTTAGCATCCTCAAAATTGTTCAATTAACAGCTTTGCAAATGTTAACGAGAATTTTTGATCGAACTTTATCAGGAATAAAGTTAGTATAAAAAGACTCGGTTTTTCGACGGTCATATTAGGACCCAAACTTTGGGTCCCAAAGCTTATTTTCAATACTCTGAAAGCATAATAAGCACATAATTTTTCAAAACATCACATAAAAATAATAAATTTTAAGAAATGGAAATTGTGTTGATTAATTTTTCTTGTTTATTTAGAAAATCAAATTGGTACGGCATTGAGGTCATTTTGCGAATGTGACGTCGATTTTGTGAACAAAGTCGCCAGTATGACAATTCAAAATTTTGGTGGAGTTTGCCAACACAACGCTGGAGTCGGAATCGAAGAGCGATGCTGTCAAACTTCAAACTCAGGAATATTCGTAACATATAATGCCATAAAATTCAACTGTTGTAATGGACTAATCCTTCAAACCGGAAGTTGCTAATTTCTTATTAAAAATGACATTAAGCTGTTACCACATTATTTATATATTTAATAAGCGAGCGCTGATTGGACAATTCCGTATTGAATAAATTCATGTTCAATCAGCGCGCGGGATTTCATATTATCCCGGAATTCACTATTTCAGTAAAACGTGACATTCTGGTGTGTTTAAGATTGTGATGAAACCTTTTAATTACCTGTTTTACATTTTGCTTTCAAAAAAAGTTATAAATAACGATTATAGCCCTGAACTGTGTACAACCATTACCTTTATTAAACCGAGAATCAATCTGAGACTAACACCTACGTACTAAATTATACAGATATTTTATTTGTAGGCGTGAGACTTTTATTTTCGGACCAATTAAAATACATTTAAATCATTAATAAATTAAAAAACTCAATTTAAAACGACACAAATTTCACTGCAACTAGCATGTCGGTTCAGCTTGAAAGTTAGTGTGATATTCTTTTACCAACCAAAGTGCCTCTAAGAAGTTAATGGGCTGTCCGCACTGTCCCAATTTTGGCTTTTGGAAACGATTCATTCAATTAACTATTCAGATAACTTGAAATAACCGGACATGTTTAGAAAAAAATCGAACAAAAATTGAGCCAAAACAAACCATTTTTTGAAAACTTGTTATAAATCTAAACGATTTGATATAAAGAATTTCAAAAGTCAACAATGCGTATCAGTTTTATTGACTCATCTTGTAGAGATTTTTTTGGTAATTTTAAGACCTAAGATTTCCATCGTTTAAAAAAAATTGACTTTTCGGTCAAATTTCCGCCATTTTAGTTTTGGACTTATTTTTTTGTGAGATTTTTTCTTAAAACTTGTTATTTTGAGCTATCAAAATCGTGTTCATAACGGAGTGTGAACGATTTGGACACCCTATTTTAAGATAGTTTTAAAAAGGGAATTAGTGAACACACAAACAACAATACGAATATTCATTTTTGAAATTTATTACAAATTTTTAAATAACCGAGAGATTTTCAGGTTTAACTTAAGCTGGGAAATAACACCATGGGACTCCATTTTGTTGAGATTCTGCCCAACAACATCCAGCAGCAGAACAAATTGAAGGTGTAGTACCAATCTGTCCACAATCTCGTTTATTATTATCCGAAACGTTACAGTTTTTGTCTCCTCCTGGATCACTGGTTGGTCCTGGACCACTTCCTCCGCCGGATGCTGGATAACTGGTTGAGATGGCAGAGATTGGCGAATCACCGGTTGGTACGTTAATATTGGCGCAACCACCTGAAAGATTTTTAAGTTTTTTTTAAGAACACCTTGATAGATTTGTTCATAGCCTCTTTTCTTATGAGAATGTTTAGAAATATATTTTTTGTCATACAATTTAGTCGATGTCTTCTGGTAGAATGTATTATTCTTTGGATTATGCGTAATCTTCAAAAAAAAATCAAGCAAAAGATTGACCAATGAGGTTAAGCACTGAAAGGCCCACAATACATTATATTTAATTTTGACGTTATGCAAATTTGGCCACAAACTCTCATTTTTTATGAATTCAGATTTTTATTGGTCACGATTTCATAAAACATGAATGTCATGACATGTCATTCTCAATGGCAAATATTTCGAACCATTTCCTACCATGCCAAACGGATACGATACCCCAAAAAGCTTCCTCATTTCACCTGTTCAAAATTCACCTGTAATAAGTGAGCTTTTAAAGTGAGCGCCACCCTAACCAGCCGTCACTCAGCGCCTTGCTCGGCGCATTCAATTTTTTTTGTTCCAAATTTAGAGTCACCGGGACAGAGTTATACGGATCTGATTTTTCTTGCTCACGATAATATATTTTCTCAAAATTGTCTGAATAAATCTGATATTTACCTCCAACAGTAATAGTTGGTCCAGTGCATCCACCCTCTGTTGGGTCACCTTGTCCCAAATCACAATATTCTCCATTAGGCATCGAGGTTGGAATACATCCACCCCAGTATCCTGAGCCACCATTAATAGCAATAAAAGCCTTATTTCCCCGTGAAAACGCGATTTGGTTATTTCCGCCGTTATTCCATTTTTCGACATTTGTTCCGAAAGATGAACCTCTGATATATCCTAAATTTTTAATTGCTTGCCATCGATGTTCGCAAACCCATCCGTTTCCACAGTCTCCTGAACCACCTGATGGTCGACCGCCTGGTGGACCTTCATCAGGATCGTTAAAGTAGTAACTGAATAAGGGATCGGAAAATTCTTCAAAGTATGATTAATATAAAAAAAAATGTTCACGGTGGAATCTTTACGATAATTATGTTTTCTCTCAAGACAAACTCAAAGTCCTGTAAAAAAGTAGTAAACATGACATGGTGAACGTAAGCCTGCGTTGATTTCAAACAATCACCGGAAGTGAGAATATGAGTTTTTTTTAAGAAATCATGCAATTTTACAGCGTGATAATCAAGAAGCCTCAGGCAAAAAGTAATTTGTCAAGACTTCAGGTAATTTGATGCCAGATTTTACGCATATCGTATTCTAGCTGGGTTTTGAGTCACCTCAAGTCTCGACACCACTTGAAACTCACAGTACCGCACAATTTCTTGTTTAAAATGCGTTCGGAGCTTTGATATTGAAATTCTAGATTCTGCAAGCTCGATTTTGGAAACTTAGATTACAGCTAATAAACAGAAAAATTGCTTTTATAAAGGTTGTTTTTCTACTATTTTGCAAGTAAACTGAAGAAAATATGACTTTAAGATCTGGTACTCTAAGATTTGAATGCGTGTGAGAGAAATCAAAATAGAATAACATAATTTGAAGTTTTAGGATAGAAATTATAAAAAATCTTATTAATATTTTAGCCTTTTTGTCATTCATATCCCAAAAAAATATCCCCCCCTTAATTGAATACGATATTTTTAATTTTGGAGCTCAAGATTTAAAAAAATAAATCCCTAATCTTGACATGACTCGTGGTTCTCCATAGTCGTGAGCCATCATAAATGCAGTCAAAAGTTTCAATTCCCAAGGTTCATTAAAGGTGACAATATCTCCCCCACCACCATGACCTCTCTGGTTATCGTGATTATTGATGAAAACAAGGGCAGACATCGGTCCCATGTAACCCCAAGAAGAACCGATTGACTCAAGACTTCCTAGAGAATGGACATTTTGGGCAACTCCGAAACAATATTTGAATTCTGTGACTCGACCAAACCCAGTGTATTCGCCTGCAGTGATTGGCTCACCCCCTTGATCGATAACTTCTTGGGCGATGAAAGCTCGGGCATTTCCTCTGAATCCGCTACGAACGTTCAAATTTGGAAGTCCACCGAAAATAACTTGAATGAGTTAAAATTGATATAGCGCCTGCAAAAAACAGTTACTACCACATAGATGCCCAACATATGTTAAAAAACTGCTTGAATATGAGAAAATTCACCTCACTTTAAAATCACTTTAAAATCAGGATATCACCTGTAAACCAAATTAAGGGACAAATTCTTAATGAACTACTTTATAATACTGAAGAAAAAATTTCCGAAAGATAATCAAGAAGTTTAATTAAATTATTTGAATATTTAACAATTTTCAATTATTTTGAGAATTAAATAATTTCCATTTTTTCTACTTATCAAAAAAATTATAATTATTAGGATCTTAATTCAAGAATTAAAAATTTTAAGATTGTTAACAAAAAAAATTTCAAGATTAAAAATTATTGTTTCGTTTACTGAAAATGCTTATTTTTATTTTTGAATTATTTTAAAGTTTAACAATTATCAGGAACTACGAATAATTTTCAGAAATTCAAAGTCTTGCAAATTTTATTCGCTTCGTCTCGAAAATCTTTCTCATGGAGTCAAATGGCTATGAAAATAGTGTTAAAATGTCAAATTTATCAAATTTCACCAACCAATGAGCGCGTCCTATTATTTCGGCGCATTTTCCACATCGGCCACAGTTATATATCCCTTTAATGCCCTCTCCCAAAGATTTGGTCCCTCAAAAACATGGGGGTGAGAAAACAAAGGGGTTTTCAAAAACGACTCAGCCGATTAGGTTCTTAGATAGATCAAACTGTGCACAAATATCTAGTGAATAATACAAAATAAAAATTGGTCCGAATTAGACTATTGTTTCTATTTTTTCTGAGACCTTTGTTTCTATTTTTTAACAAAAACTAATAATTTAACAATTTCAGTAATCTTAGAAAAAAAATAAAAACATTGGTCCTATTAACAACAATTTTAATGTTTATATTAATTAGATAATTGTGCTCAGTTTGAGCTATCTAAGAACTAAATTGGATGACTCGTTTTCAAATCGTTTTCTCCCCCGTGTTTTTGAGGGACCAAATCTTTGGGAGAGGGCAGTAAAGGGATATATTATTAAAATATTTTGATAAATAACAATGTACCTTATTTATGTCGAAACCTCCTCAAGTTGTGGGCTGAGCCTAGAAAAATAAGGGAATAAAAATAGCTGAGACATACTTGAAATCAAGCAAGCGCTTATTGCTGGAAATGATTGTTTTTATTTGCTCAACATGACTCATCATTTAAACAAAAGACCATATCGATTACGGGGGCTCCTGGTCCATTTCAACTAGGTTTTTAGCCAAAATTTTTTATTAAATTCAGTTTTTGCAAACGACTCATCCGATTGAATTCTTAGATAGCTTAAACAGAGCACAATTATCTGGTAAATAATTGAATTTTAAAAGTTGGTCCGAATCCGACGATTGTTACCAATTTTTTTAAGAAAAACTAGTTATTTAACAATTTCAGTAATCTCAGAAAAAAAAAAGGTAAAACAAATTGATCCGATGAACTAATTTTTTTTTCACAAAATATTTGTGCTCAGTTTAAGCTATCTAAGAATGTTATCGGATGAGTTGTTTTTAAAAGTCGAATAGAATAGAAAATTTGGCTCAAAAACTAGTAAAAAAGGACCAGGAGCCCCCGTAATTGATATATCATTTTATAATATGATGATTTTTTGATTGAAATATATTTTTGCATTCAAGAAACGCACATTTTTTTAACTCATAACTTCAAGATCTCCTGGCCACATATGTTTGCAGGCGTCAACACGGAAACCAGCAACTCCAAGATTGATAGTGTCTGAAAAGTATCCTTGAATTGCGCCTCTGACGTAATCTTTTCCTTGGTTTAGATCGATGAGATTGACCAATCTACAATTTCTGACCTAAATTTTCATAACATTTCTAACCGTAATTTTTTCAAAATTGTAAATTAGTTCAAAATGGAAAACGCGTAGAAGTTCGAAATTACGTCATAATTTTGACGATTTTTCAATTTTATAAGGGTTTCTACAATAAGGTAGGCCCGACAAACGTTTTTTGCCTTCGATAGGTGATTTTGATATGTTCTAGCCTGGAACTTCTAGGAAATAGTTAATAAACATGATATATGCAAAAAAAATTTCACCAGGAAAGTGTTGAAAAACGCAAAACCATTAATGAACTTGCCTATCTTTTGGCTTGGAATTTTCAAAATAATTTTATGCTGATTTTTGAAAAACGGGACAAAATTTTTTTTCACAATTGGTTAGAAATAATTTAATCAGCAAAATCCGTCAAATGGAGAATTCTTCCGAACGCTATCCATTAAAAAAGATTTGGGAATGTAATCTTGAAAATTGCCGTCATTCATGACGCACTCGAAGTTATTGGAACAAAAATCACAAATTGCGTAGGTGTTTTGGCGATATTGGCACTTTCGGCGATATGGGCACTCAAAGTATTTCAGCTGTAAATTGTTTAATTCCGTAGGTTTTTCAGCGATTATGGCAAAGTCGGTGATATAAGGCATCACTCGTATTATTTTTACAAAATTTTTATTTTCTTAATAATTTAATATGTATTTTCTAGATTACTTAATTTGTATTTACTGAATTACTTATTTTCGTACCTGGTTGACATCTCCATAATTTTCAATATTTCCTGAGCCAGAATTACAATTTCCGTCGTTCATGTCGGCTCCAGAATATGGAACGCTGAAAGTTCAAGAGTTGGCATCAAAAATAAGTACCACGTACCTTCACCAGATCCACCACCTCCACAACATGTGATTTTGGGATGGCATTCTTACGTAAAAGTTCGGACTCCTTGATTATTACATTCGAGAAACCATATCAGCGAAAGCTCCTCGACAACCTAAAACAATCATTAATTATTTTTCCATCATTTTGATTATTTAATTTATTTTGATTATTTAAAAATATAGATTCATCTTAATCTTCGATTAATTCTGATTATTTAATTTTATTCTTAATTTTTCATATTCTTTAAAACTTTTAAAAAAAAATGGGTTTTTTTTTTGTTTTACAGCCTGATTTTTATTTCTATTGTTACATGGAAACAGAGAAAATATATATGAGAAAAAAACGAAGATAGCCAATATTGATAATTTTGGATTTTAATTTCAAAAATATATTTATGGTTTTATATTTTTGCCTTAATTTTTCGAAACAAAATTTTTTATTTGTTATTTTTTTAGGTTATTAAATTATTTTGTTATGATTTGCATTTTTTGACTTTTTCGGCTCCATGATTTATTGGCCATAAACATCACTCGAATTAAAAATATTTCGTCGAATGCCAGTTATTAGAAGCTGAATTCATCATTTAAAAAATTCGTAGCCAAAACAAGGACAGCAGCATCATGACATGTCACATGCTGTAATTTTTAGTAGAGAAGTTTTCTATACAAAAATAACCATGAAAATATTTTCAAACAAAAATAATTTTGTTTGTTACATAACAATCACAAAAATCAAATTTTAACAATGGATAAAATTTGCTTAATTTTTTTTAAATTTATGTCTGAATATTTTTGGAATGAATTTTTTTTTCTGATTCTCGTTCCATGATTAACTTATTTTTGAGTTTTCATTTAAGAAATGGTTATTCAAAAAACTTAAGGGGGTGGCATCGACTCGGAAGACTGAAGTCAATTTAACTTACGAAATTAAATTAGTTGCTTAACTTTTTTCCGCTAATTCGTTAGCTGAACCAGAATAAATGTGGATCTTTACTTATAAAAATAATTTTTTGCCTATTTTAGGGAAGATTTGAGTCCGAACTTTGTTTTTTTGATTCGTAAAAAAAATTTTCAAAAAAAATCAAAGCATATGAAAGTTTCTGATCGTTTTTTTTTGAAATCTATGAATAAAAGCTAAAAAAAAGCCACTTAACTTTTTTCAATGCCATGTCTCATATTTTCTGACTGCTGTTGAAAAATGCATATATGTTTATTTTGCTCATTTTTTGTCATTTTTTTTGTCGACTTTTTTCTCAGAAAAATTATGAACAAAATTTTCCGCAAATCGAGTCCGCGAAATTTTTTATATTGGTTTTTGAACTCTCCATACAAAAGCAGGCAGAATCACATATTAAATGTTTTGGTATCTATTAAATAATCCGTATGTTCCAAACTAATGAGTTGGTCGTGCGATTATCATTTCTAAATTATCGAATGAAATTTTAACACTCGCTGTACACTCGATCAAGTGCCAGTTGGCACTAAATATTTAAAAATCTACTTGCTGGTCAAAAATTCTCAAACTAAAATTGTGGGTTGTTATACGCGCAATTTCTTTAGATAGTAAAGAACATTTTTAATATCAAACGCAATTGAAGGCCAATTTTTATCTCAAAAAAGTTGTTTTTCTCTACTTTTTGCCATTTTTAACATTTTTCATGGGAAAAAAACTTTCATATCAGGAAATTTAAATTAATTTTTTATATGCAACATAAAAACCAGACTTTTAGCGCATCAAACACCCAACAATATCTGAAGTTTTACCATAACTATCCGCCTTTTAAAAAAAATCTGTAGTCGAGTTTAGTTGAAATGGATGTACGGTGAAAAGTGTTTTTTTATATTTTCCCAGATAATTTTAGTTATGTTAAGGGTACCCGGTCCTAATTACATATTCTCGATGAAATTTGGCGAAACACGGCTCCGAGGATATAATTCAGATTAGCCAGTTTGTAGAACTGGCCTCAACTGCGAAAAAAATTTGCCAAAACATGTTTTTGTATAACCACACTCCTTCACACATAAGCGGCACAAGAGCCACCTAAGCCAAAACGGAAAATCCTACTCCTCCTCAAGGTTTTTATTTTTGGAAATAAAACCTCAATTTTAACAATAACCGTATAAATTAGTATACAAAACTTTCACTGGTAAGCTTTTGTCGATAAGTGCTATATTATTCTCGAATACGTAAAAAACCCGGTCCAAAATACCGGTTTTGGACTTTTTTAATCGGAAAATCTATCTCCTCCTAGGGTAAATTTCAAAATTACTCAAATTTTTGCAAAAAGCAAGCTCTAAACACAGAACTTTCACTGGGGCGTTTTGTCAATTCGACCCAAACAAAAAATAGAATTTTTTCCCCAGGTCACGTGAAAAATTTCCGAAAAAAAATGTGCCTTTCGATTTTTTTTCGAAAGTAGGCTCAAAGAAAGCTGAAGAAACACTGCGAGAAAGTTGGCTACGTCCAACCCGATATTTTGAAGTTTTGTGTCAAAATTGGACACAAACGTTATTTTTGAACATAATTTAGAGAATAATACTTAGAAAAAAATCAAAAAACGCAAATTTTCGAAAAATTTTTGTTGTCATTTGGGTTGTTTATGCGTTCAAAAACATAAACAATTTGATTTGGGTGCATTTTTTATGACATAAATAACTGCAGAAAATGTAAGGAACGGGATACCCTTAAAGAATTAAAAATTAAACGTTTGCAAGAATGGACACTTTTATTGAGAAATAAAAATAAACAAATTAATTTCACATTTTTTCTTTTCATTTATCGCTCTGAAAAAATGTAACCAATCTTCCGGATTGATGGCCACGGTGGCATTGCCACCCCCTTAAACGATTTGAAATTGTCATTTGTTAAGAATATTTATTTTCAGATTTGTCCCAAAGTAACAAGATATTAATTTAAAAACTTGTTTCATATCCAACAGTAACTATACCTGATCGTGTTTCCTAATTAATAAGAATTGGTTGGTATCTTTCCCACCATGGTCTGGCTCCATTTTGGTAAATGATCGATTTTCAATTTGGTGTGAAATCTGTACCCTCCCCATTTTCTTGGTCAACGAAAACTTTCACATTCCTGAGGCAATCCCAGTCCAGTGCCCATTCGAATAATGAATCATACCTGCCATGACCTGGAGCATAATTTGGGGTCCCCATTGGGCGGCGGCAAGGCCGATTAATGAAAGCAAAAATAGGGTGACCATGAACATAAGATTTACTTCGTGAGTTACAAAAAGGCGTCGACAGTTTTATATAATTCGACTCCATGCTTTTATACAATAAGCTTTAAATCTGGCGGTCAAATCACTTCGAGTATCGACAAATCAAGGTTTTATGACCCTACCATGAAACTCACGCATAATTATTTTGAGAGTTGATAAATTGAGAGATTTCTATTATGTTGTAATGTATTTCCGCAAAAATTGAATAGGGAAAAGCAGAATATATTTATTCCGGTACACTTATGTAGTATACCGTGTGGCTGTCCCAGGTCGAAATCTTTGAGAAAATTATTTGAAAGATACAAGAAATTCCTTTCTGTGATAAGATGAGAGTTAAATAGGCGATAAAAACTTTTTCAAAGAAGAACTATTTCATATTTTCATTATTTTATGGTAAAAATCCTCTTTTTCAAATAAAATTCTCCTCAAAATATTTTAAAACTTGCTCGCTTTTGGGTTTAATCACTTTTTAAATTGTCCGCTGTAGTCTGAGATTGTGAAGTACTATCAAAATCAAAAATTCCCCAAAATTATTCCGATACATTCTCTGGGGTGGATTTTTTGGAAAACTAAAAATATTCGGCGAATATTTCCGCGGTCCGACTACGGCTGATTGGCTGAAATTTTTTGGCTGGTGATCAGTGGTCTTTTCGCTGATTGGCTTAGAAACGCATATTCGGTAATCAACGCCAAATTTTAATAAAAAAAATACAACTTTGGGATGGACACGATTGGAATGGACTAGAGTTCTTCCAAAAAAAGTAATAAAATTTTTTTGTTGGGATAGTCGCCAGAATTCCTGCAATGGGAAAGGGTGTCTTCCGACAAATCATATTTTATTCCGATTTTCATTGAGGTAGCAGCGGAGCGCCGGTTATTTTTCTTAAAATTAGTTCAAAAATTGTAAAACATGGTTGCGCTCCGCTTGGAGCTAAGTCAAAATTGAAAAAAAATATTTTCGTGAAAAACAAACCGACAAAAAGGGTCCTTAATGAAATTTGAAATTTTTGACAACTAGGTAAGTTTTTGACGCTTGAAAATTAGGTCAAAATTCTTTGGACTCCAACCCAGGCTTCAAAAGGGATTATCCCCGCCGATATTTAAAAATTCTCAAATTTTAGACTTTACATCGGCGTTCAAGTAATTTGGGGAAAGATTTTTTAAAGGTTCCCACACTTAAAATGACCACACGGTGGTATTGACGATATACTTGAAAAAACCCAAGCGAGCAAGGCTTTCATTGTTTTTTTTTCCAGAAAATCGTCCATTTTTCATCGATTTTGACGATTTTTGTTTATTTCAGACGCCTATAACTCGAGTTTTAATCGACAATTCTATTTAAAAAAAATACTGGCATTTATCAGTGAATTGAGGCGCACAATTTAAAGACTTTCAAATATGTTTTTGATTAAGTGTTTTCCAACCATCAGAAAGCTGGTATTTCGCAGAACTTTTTTGGTCATTGACCTCAAAATTTTTTCCTGACCAA
>SCLH01001309.1:109103-123692 GCA_004367855.1 Oikopleura vanhoeffeni | reverse complement strand
TATAATTTAATAGTTGGGTTTATGAGTGAATAAGCTAGGTAAACGTTTTTGAAAGAAGATCCTTGCTTTTTCCGCATAAAATATTGATTTGGCTTGATTCGGAAAGGCATAATGAAGTTCACTATAATGTTGCCATAGTTTGAAACTCAAAGAAATAAATATGGACGAAAAAATAATTAAGTTTTTGGGTTTTTTCCGAATACTGACACTTTAAATATTTAAGTCAAAATTTAACTCTCAGGGCAGCAAAAGATAAATATTACCGATTTTTAAAAAATTAAAAAAAAAAAAATGAAAGGTCGTTTTTTCTCCGATATTGCGTCCTTGAAATATAAAAATGTCAAAAAAAAGGCCACGGATCAAACATTGGTTACGTGCCGCTTTGATGCTTGCTGAAACTAAAATCGAGAAAAAATCTTCAAAATTGCGAAAGAGATAGTTCTTTGTATTATAGATTTGTTTTTGGTTTCAGTGATCATGTTATTTAGTTGATGAAAAGTAAAAAAATAACAAAAAAAAAAAACCTCATAATTTTCAAAAATAAAAATTTGATGTTTAAATCTATGCTGTAATATTGGCATGACAAAAAAAATTTTCAAAGCAATAATGTTATAGTTTGATTTCAGAAAAAAAAAATTTTATCAAAAAATTTTCCGATTTATGCCCCCTTAAAAGTGAAAAAAACAAAAAAAATAACAAAAATTAAAATTTTAAAAGTGTCATTTGACCGCCTCTCGCCCAAGCTTCTAATCAAGAATTTTTTTTTCAAAAATTGTCTTTTCAGATGGCGCTTCTATCTATATGCATGAGCACCTAACGGAACAAAACTTTGTTTTCTTATAAAAGCTGTGAAAAAACTGGTTTTGGGAACTTTTGAAGTCCTTCGTTTGACCCTATATGTAACCTTTTAAGTTTTTTTTTCATATTTTTTTTTTGGACTCGTGGAGTAATTATTTAGTACTTCTGAAAGCAAAAAAAAATAGCGGCTAGAGCAATTTGAAATCGGCATTTCCCACCCTCACTAGGTCTCCTTAAGTTATTTCTTTTTCAGACTTTCCAACGTTTTTGTTTTTTTCGGGAAAAATTCCCAGTGTCATCATAAGTTATGTCTTATATATTTTATATATTATAAAATATTTTTATATACAATGTATTTAAGAACACGTGTTCTGTAAATACTAGTAAAAAGTGACTGGCAATCATAAAAACTGACCTCGTGCACTTCCTAGTTAAACTGACCAGTTTTTGACCGCGGTTTTTTGATATTCGTGATTAAAAAGATTTGTTTTTGTAATTTTTTTCGCATTTATGGTTGAGGTTGATATTTCTTGTACGTTTTTGTGGTCAACTTGAGTAAATTTCCCTGAAATAATGTCCTGGCTACTTTGCATTTAAACTAGAAAAATCAAACGTTGGTTGCTCATTGTGAATTTTTAAAAATAAAGTTTCGATTTCTCGGTAAAATGTTCATCTCTGTCCTATTATATTTTTTGTAGAGGTTTTTTCAAGAATATAATAATTTACGAGAGTAAAAATCCATGAGAGACCACAAAAAATCTTCTGTGCTTCACCAGCATATCCAAACATGCTCTATCCTACCAACAATCCATTTTAATGTAGCAAGGCGTTGACGCAGGACCACAGACACAAAGGAACAACCTCGATTTTTTTTGAACGTCCTTTTACATAGGTCGAAAAAATTTAGGGCCCACAAAATACTAAAATTTTTTTGAAGGGAAGAACCGTACTTTGACATATAAAATAGACATAAAATCTTGAAGTTCATGTGTTTTGCTTTGAATTTTTCGCAATTGAATTTTGTGCGTCACCTGAGGCCCGATTCACAGTCTAAAACAATGCGTTAAATATTTTAGCTAATTCGCAATCTGCTCGACACAAAATAATTCTCCTTATAATTTTATTTTTTATTTCTCTCACTTTATGATTATGGGATATCCGACAAAATAAAAAGCATTTTCAAATGAAACCTTTAATCAAAAAAACCTTTTCGTCATCTTCGAGCTCCGACTATCCGTCGTCTTATAAGAAACAGCATAAACGCCCATGCAACTTTTGATTCAAAATATTCATCAAGAAATCTTAAAAGTAAATTTAAAATACCCCGGTAAAAATAAACAATTTGTCGAGCTAACAATTTCATACTTCTTATCTGTGTTTTATAAAATAATTACTACGGGCTGCGCTTTCATATGTTGATTGCGCCTCTTGTGAAGCCGGAATGCGAAAACAATGTGCACTTATTATTTTTTTTGACTTGAAAATAATTGTTTTGAAAGCCTAGCGACCTGCGATGGTGGTATTGGAGGCGGCGAGTGGAGCTGAGGGCAGAAGACGAATTTATTGTTGGCAGCAATTCTGTTTCACCTTAACCGTCCCTGGAATCAACAGAAAAAAAAGTTCCGCCAAGGCAGCCAAGAGTCGATATATCGGTCTACTGGACGCTGTCACTTCAAGTAGTTGAAGCTGTTATAACTTCAACAATATTTATAAAATTTTGCGTGGAAAGTTTTTTTATTTATCTTTTTTTTTCGCAGTTTTTTTGTCAAGTCTCTTTCAGGCCAGAAATAATTTATAAGAAGTGCCTAAATTTTAAGTTTTTTGAAACTTATAAAGTTGGTTATTTACAGATGACGCTGAGTTTATGCATAATGTCGTTTAGGTTTTTTTGGTAAAAATAAGGTGATTGAAGTTACAGATGACGCTTAGATGAGGTATAAGTGCCTGATTTTTGGTAAAATTAAGCGTATATACGGCTTTTGATATCAGCTGACCGCCTTTTAATAAGACAGACAAATAAGTTGCTCTAAAATTTTTTTTTAATAAGCTTTTAAGTTTCGTTGAAAAAAGTTATAATTATTCTACAGTTACGTAGATTTAAAACGGATTTGAAATGACCTCATAACAACGTTTTTGAGATTTTTAAATTACATAAATGTTTTCAAAAGTTGTACAGGTCAGTTTGCTAGATGTATGTATCAAAGGAAGTCAGTTGTAGGGTTTTTGTGAATCAAGAGAGATATTTCTTAAGTCGCTTTCTCGTTGTTGAGTATTCGTTCTCGCTTGTGCAGCATCCATTTGTTGAGTAAATGTTGACTGTAAATGAGCAATTTCTACCATAGAAGGTGTTGGAGTTATATTTCCATCGGGTTGGAAAATCAAAATGTTTTGTGCATTTCGAGGGTGGTCAGGGTAGAGCAATTGAAATTTTTCGTTGATGTGCTTAACGTAGGTGTCTTTTCTGATAACGCCAAGATTCGAAAGTTTTTTAGACGGTTTTGGGATTTTGAATAATTTCATCAGCGATGTATGTATCAAAGCTCCAATTACTTTTGCAATAGGAAGTTGAAAAGTTATATTTTTGCATCAATCAATTCAAATTCTAAAAAAATTTTTCACGGAATACTTAAATCGATAATTCTGAAAAATATCTGTCCCAAGATACGAATGAATTTTAATGTTAAGTGTTTTGCATGCACAAACAACTTTCCTAAAAACTGGCTCATCTCACATTTGGATTTGGTGTCTAGTTTCGAAATAACTTTTCCGGAAGTAAAACTCAAAAAATCAACTCCCCATAATATTCGAACCAAATATCTCAGAAAAAAATGAGTATTTTTCTTGGAATCAACGCAAAATTCTTTATAATGTATTCGGAAGAAACAATTCTGTGAAATTTATTTTGGCCATTTTAGGAGGTTTGAGGTAGGCTTGAGCCGATATATCCTTTTATCACCTTTTGGTTAGAATGCGTAGCCACAACGTTAAAATCACACGTTTAAAGGAGTAGTGGCTACGCATTCTAACCAAAAGGTGATAAAGGGATTAGGCTGTCCCAGGTCGAAAATATTTGAAAATTAATTTGAAGATATCAATGAAATTCTTTCTGGATAAGATGGAGTTAAATACGGCGATAAAACTTTTTCAAAGAACTAATTTCATATTTTCATTATTTTATGGTAAAAATCATCTTTTTTCAAATAAAATCTCCTAAAATATTTTAAAACTTGCTCGTTTTGGGTTTTAATCACTTTTTAAATGTCCGCTGTAGTCTCATTGTGACAGTACTATCAAAAAAAATTTCCCCAAAATTATTCCGATACCATTCTCTGGGGGTGGATTTTTTGGAAACTAAAATATTTCGCGAATATTTCCGCGGTCGACGCTGATTGGCTGAAAATTTTTGGTGGTGAATTAGGTCTTTCGCTGATTGGCTAAGAAACCAATTCGGTAATCAACCCAAATTTTATAAAAAAAACAACTATTCTGGGATGGACCGATTGGAATGGACTAGATTCTTCAAAAAAAGTTAAAATTTTTTGTTGGGATAGTCGCCCAGAATTCCTGTAATGGGAAAAGGGTGTCTTCCCGACAAATCATATTTTTTTTCCGATTTTCATGAGGTACAGCGGAGCGCCGGCATTTTTTTTAAAATTAGTCAAAAACTTGTAAAACATTTGTGCGCTCCGCTGGACTAAGTCAAAATTGAAAAAAAATATTTTTCGGAAACAAACCCGACAAAAAGGTCCTTTGAATTTGAAAATTTTGGAACTACGGTAGTTTTTGGGCTGAACATCAAAAATGTGAGTAACCTGGGACAGCCTAAAAGGGATATCGGCTCTGTGATTCCAAGGGTTAAACGCTCATCCGTACAAGCGATTGGTGCGATTAAAAATTTGACCCTATTGTCCTAAAAATCTGTTTTTTGCTGCNTTTTTTTCACAAATTTTAAGAACAAAATCCGAAAAAATTTTGGACGAAAAATGCGTAAAATTTTCAAATGCTTTGAATTTTTTTGTAAATTTTACGAATTCAAAAAAAAAAGTTCGAACTCAAATCTTTCCTAAAATAGATAAAAAATGATTTTAATGAGCTGATACACATTAAGTCTGGTTCAGCTAACGATAATAAGCACAAAAAAATAAACCAACTAATTATTTTCGTAAGTTAAATTGACTTCAATCTTCCCCATCGCTGTTACTTCCTTAAGAAGGCCCGGCAAAACTTTTTTGACTACGGTAGCTGATTTTTTGAAATGTTCTAGGAATTTATTGATAAAAAAGATCCATGCAGCATGGACAATGCTAAATGTTTTTATGATTACACAAGTAAAGTGTTTAAAAATTACACCCGACAATGTTTGAAGTTTATTAATATCGTCTTCAAAAAAAAATCTATAGTCGGGTTTAGTTGGAAATGGATGTACAGTGGAAACTGGTTTTTTATATTTTCACAGATAATTAGTTATGTTAAGAAATTAAAAATATAAACGTTTGCAAGAATGAACACTTTTATTGAAGATAAAAAATAAAAAAATAATTTTCACATTTTTTTTCTTTCATAAATCGCTCTAAAAAAATGTACCAATCTGCCGGATCGATGCCACCCCTTTAAGGGGCTACTGGTCGCTGGAATTGGTTTTTCTCGATTAAAACTTGGCCAATCAGGGCTTCGAGGATATTATTTAGATTAGCCAGTTTGTAGATCAAGCCTTTAGCTTGCGTCAGAAATGTGTCAAAACTTTTTTTTATGCACACACTTCCTGACACATTAGCGACACAAGAAGACCGAAGTCAAAATGGTTTATCTATCTCCTCCTAGGTTTTATTTTGAAATAAACTTAAATTTTAACACAATCTTTATAATTAGTATTTAAAACCTCTCTAGAGCGTTTTTGTCGATGAGTGCTATATTTTGTCTAGAATATGTGATAAACCACCCTTTTTTGGACTTTGTTCATCGTAAAATCTATCTCCTCCTAGGTTAAATTTCAAAATTTACTCAAATTTTTACAGAAGGTAGCTCGAAACAAATAAAAAATCCTCTTGAGCGTTTTTTTCAAATTTCGATCCCAAACTCAAAATATGAATTTTTGAAGGTCACGTGAAAAATTTTTTGAAAAAAAATTTACTTCGATTTTTTCGAAAGAAGCCCCAAAAAAGCGACGGAAACACTGATCAGAAAGTTGGCTTACGTCAAGATGATATTTGACGTTTTAGTTGTTAAATTAAAGCAAACATAATTTTTTTAGTTCATTTTGAAAAAAATANCTAAGGCCCGATAAAGCCAGCGACCAGTACCCCCTTAAGGTCTTTAAGTTTTTCAAATTTTGCAATATTTTCTCTAGAATATGAAAAAACCACTGTTTTTTGGCAATTATTTGTCGGAAAAACTATCTTCCACTAAGAAAAATTATAAAATTCGGTCAGTTTTTTGTTAAAACTAGCTCACACAAAAACAAAACTCGGTTTAAGGAGGTGGTGTGGATGAATTTCGAAATTTTGGAGGCTTGATATGGCTAAACTGATGACGGTAGACCATTTCTCATCAAAACACATGAAAGATCTATCCTTGATCTCACGATTTCATTAGACAATTTAGTACCACTCCCATCAACCATCTGGTTAACCGCGGTTTAATACGAGTCCCTCAGCCTTTTTCAAAGAAACAAGGATCCTAGAGCTAAATAAGCTCAGCTTATATCGGAAAGTTTTGAGATTTGGTGAGAATTCGGTAAATTGTCTGAATTTTAGTGAATAGGAGCTATTTTTGTCGATTTTTCCCTCAGGGCTCAGCAATTTGGTTGAATATGCCGAAAAATTGTGTTTTTTCGACGCAGTTGAAAAAAAGCATGTTAACATTAAAAGGATTCTAGAAAAAAAATAACGTTTTTACAGTGTAAGGTTTTTCCCTTCTTCTTTCCAAAATGGATAGACTTGATTCCACTTTGATGGTTGAATCTAAAAGACGTAGGTTTTTGTCGAAATTAACCTTCACATTACTTGTATCGCTCTCCACATTTGAAAAAGAAGAATAAATCCACACGCTTTATAAATATTTGTTTGCTCTCAACACTTTCTGTTAAAAATGAGACAAGTCGTATATCGTTTTCAGAAAATCTATACAAGAACTTTGTCCATTTAAATTTTCTAACTTTTCACTTTTATGTTCAAAATGTACGATTTCGCGCACTTTTGTCGATTAACAGCCAATCGCCAACATAGAAAATACTTCAATTCAGTTTCATCAAACCTTTTAGCTTGTTATATGCCGAAATAACGTTCTGCATTCCACAGAAAAAGCCTGTGATCACAACAGTCGAAAATAACACAAATTTTCGCAATTCAACCAAATTTGAGGCCCTGAGGAAAACGATCACAAATAAGTCCATTCACTAAAATTCAGACAATTTACCGATTCGCACCAAATTATCAAACTTTCCCGATAAAGCTGAGCTTATTAGCTCTATAATCCTTGTTGCTGAAAGCAAGGACTCTTAAACCGCGGAACCAGTAGGATGAGGGCAGTGTACTAAAATGTCTAATGAAAATCTGAGATCAAGATTAGACTTCAGGTTTTGATGAGAATGATCTACCTCATCAGTTACCATATCCAAGCCTGCCAATTTCGAAATTTCATCCACACCACTCCTTAACCAGTTTTGTGGTGAGCTAGTTAAAAAACTACGAATTTTATAATTTTTACTAGTGAGATAGTTTTCGACAAATAATTCCAAAAAAACACTTGGTTCTTTTCTTTCTAGAGAAATATGCAATTGAAAAACTTAAAGACCTTAAGGGGACTGTCGCTGGCTTATCGGGCCTTAGGGCATACAAATGACTCCAAAGATGACCTGGGTGATAACAAAGTTACTACCGACCAAATCATCAAAAAATTATTTTTTCAAATGAACTAAAGAATTTGTTTGCTTTAATTTAACAACTAAAACGCAAATATCAATCTACGTAACCAACCTTCTGAATTCAGGTTTCGTCGCTTTTTGAGCTACTTTCGAAAATCGNCAAATTGGAGAGCGATGACAACGCTAATGTGAACGGTTAATTTCGACAAAAACCTACGTCTTTCTCAGATTCAACCAATCAAAACGTCGGGAATCAAGTCTATCCCATTTTGAAAAAAGAAGAGAAAAACCTTACACCCTGTAGAAAACCTTATTTTTTTTCTAGAATCCTTTTATGTTCAAAATGCCTTTTTTCATGAAAAATTATCAGTTTGTAGATTTTCTTGACAAATTTCCATCAAAACAAATTGTCATATTTACTTTTTTGTTCTTAATTTTGCTGAAATTTACATCAATATCAAATTTTTTTGAAAAAAATATTTTACTACGAGAAAAATATAAAATATCGATTTTTGGCCTTTTACTATTTCGGCCTTCTACTGCCAACCCCTTGAAAGCACAGAAAAAAAAGTTTCGCTGAGGCACCATAGCCTTTCAGGAGGCTCTACTTTGAGATGCGTGAAGAAAAATCCCAGTTTTCTTCACGCATTTTTTAAAAATTTCTAGACAAAAATATTTTCGATGAAAAGTTTTATTTTATTTTTATGTACGTTTTAAAAATAGAAATCAGTGAAACTTTCGATTTGTCAGAAAACTGCAAAACACAACCCTTCATTTCATCTCCAACACCAGGCTTCGGCATGCCGGGTTAAAACGGCACCCACTAGCTGAGCCTTTCCCAAAAACGCTTTTGCATAGGTTTTTACTGTGTCCACTGTGCACGAGTTTATCTAACCCTAATTCCAACTCTTTCAAGATAAGATTGTATTTTGTGTATATAGAAGATTATTGTGTACACTTAGGGCATGGNGGAAAAACCTTACACCTGGAAAACCGTTATTTTTTTCTAGAATCCTTTTATGTTAAATGCCTTTTTTTCAACTGAAACATTATCGTTGTAGATTTTCTTGCACAAATTTTCTATCAAAACAAATTGTCATCATTACTTTTTTGTTCTTAAGTTGGTTACTGGAATTTACATCATCATCAAATTTTTTTGAAAAAAATATTACTATCGAGAAAATATAAAATACGATTTTGGCAATTTAATATTTCTTGGCGCCTATCTTGCAACCCCTTGAAGCACAGAAAAAAAAGTTGCTGACGGACCATTAGCCTTCAGGAGCGTCGCCTACTTTGAAGATGCGTGAAGGAAAATCCGTTTTCTTCACGCATTTTTTTAACAAATTCTGCAAAAATTTTCGATGAAAAGTTGTTTATTTGATTTTTATGTGCGGTTTAAAAATAAAAATCATGAAACTTTCGATTGTCAAACTAGTCAAACACCTACCATCTTTCATTATTCCACAAGGCTGCATGCCGGGTATAAACGGCCCCATACTGAGCCTTCCCAAAACGCTATTTTGCATAGGTTTACCTGTCGTCCTGGCGACCGAGTTATCTACCTAATTGCCAACTCTTTCAGGATAAGATGTTATTTTGCTGGTAATATGAAATATTGTGTACATTCAGGGCATGCAAAAATTTCATAGTGAGAAAAAACTAGGATTGGTAACGAGAAAAAAGTATGTTTTCACCAAACTCTTTTTTTCACTGCAAAACAGTTTTGTCATTGATTTTGTTTGCTGTTACACAGGACACAACTTATTAACTCCAATTTCAACCCGTTTTTAGCATCTAATTTAACAAATTTACACATGTGTTAACAGTTAATTTACCCTTCTTTAACACTTTAAAATTCGTAATAAATCAATATTGTGAGTTGCAAAATTTTCGAAATGCGTGAAGAAAAAAACTCAAAAACGCATGTTTTCTTCACGCGCGTGACGAAAAAACTCAAAAACGTGGGTTTTCTTCACGCGCGTGACGAAAAAACTCAAAAACATAGGTTTTCTTTACGCACGTGAAGAAATTCCTCAAAAACGTGGGTTTTCTTCACGCGCGTGAAGAAACTTCTCAAAAACGTAGGTTTTCTTCACGCGCGTGAAGAAAAAACTCAAAAACACAGGTTTTCTTCACGCACAATGCATGAAGAAACGCCCGAGACCGTTAATTGGTTAAATTATAGCAAACGTTATGTTTGAACCTTATTAAAAAAATCGAAGAAAAGCGGAAATTTCGAAAAATATTTGTTATAATTTGGTCGGTAGTACACTTTGTTATCATCCTAAACCAATTTGGAGCAATGCACCCTTGGACCTCATAAAACCAGCGATCACTACCTCCTCAAGCTTAAAATTATTCTTGAAATTGATTTCGAAAATTTGAATATAAATGATAGACGATTTTAAAAACTGTTTTGCGAACACTTTCTTGGTGAAATTTAGAATTTTTTTTGCAAAGTCAATGCTGCATCGAAAATCGTGCATTATTAATGCAGCATTATTAATGCTCGTTTTTAATCCCACTTATGCGGTCTTTAATGTTATTACTTATTATATTTTTTCTATCATAGATAGCTTTTATTTGACGTTTCGGCTAAGCAGCCATTTTCAGTTGTGAGAGAAATGGATGTAAAGAAATCGAAATTTGTACATGTATTAAAGAAGTTTTACATGTGGATAATGATCTACCCACTCATAAGCGTATTACACCCGAAAATGTCTGAAGTTTATAAATATCGTCTTCAAAAAATTCTTACATCGGGTTAAGTTGGAAATTGAGTTCCAACGAAAAGTAGTTTTTGATATTTTTACAGATACTTAGTTATCTTGAAAACTTAAAAATATAAACGTTTGCAAGAATGAACACTTTTATTGAAGATAAAAAGTAAAAACATAAATTTTCACATTTTTTTTCATAGATCATTCCGAAAAAAAGTACCAATTTGCCACATCGCTGCTACCCCATTAAACGTTGTTCTATTTTTTAACCCCAATAAAGGAGAAACACATTCTATGCCTCTATGAACCTTATCTTGCAATTTTTCTTTGTAAAATTTCGTTCTTCAACACCATGAAAGTGAATTCAGACTCTCCGTCACAAATTAAACAACTTTTTCAGGCTCAGTTTTCGAATGATTATAAAATGAAAGTTTTTCTATAAAAATTGTTAAAGTCATTCGAACCTGAAAAGAAACTTTGAAAATTGCTCAATTTGTACAAATAAGAGTAGAGATTTCCATTTTTCCCGTCAAAAATACATGACACACAAATTTATGAAAAGTTTTTTTATTAAAATTTTGGAAGCAGTTTGAAAATTAACATCCTTTTTCAAATTTTGCATTGAGTTTTGCTTGCCATTTTTTAGAATGGTTGATAATGTGATTATTGTTTCTTTGTCCTCCACAGTCAGAAATATATCGCTCAGCCCATTTTCTGATTCCCGAAGTAATTCCATTGATACTAGCTTTACCATCAGTTTCTGAATATCGGACAAAATCGTCAACTTCTCGTCGTTTTCTGTCCGATCCCTCTGGACCACCATGGGTCAAACTTGGATCAAAAAATCCGCATGACTTTTTGTAGGCTTTTTCAGCTCGGTTGGTGATTTTGGTCAATTTATCCTCCCACTGAGACGCTTTATTACAACCGTCAAAATGATCGACAGTCATTCTAGTGATGTGCGATCGGAGTTGGTTGAGCCGATCCATTGGGGTCTTTGGAGGCACTTTTTTCTCGTCTCCTTGAGCAAAGGCTGATGCGATAAAAAGTCCGAAAAGTTTCATTTTTTGCTAGTTCAAATTTAGTTTGATAATACTGTCAAGATATTAACTGCTTTTATAGAGCAAAAATGACTCTCAAAAGACCTCTAGCGACGCTGAAATTGGTTAGGTTATCGATTATAGCATGAGAATGTTACGATTATAATTTTCGTTTAATTTTTTGAATATTGCTTGTAAGTGGATTATTTTAAACATGACAGATTTGTTTAAACTTTATTCGTTGGTGATGTAAACGGTGATGTAAAATTTGAGTTGACTCAATTTTTTCTAGCTAGAGTTTGGTTCAATATATACAGTATCTGAGCCCTAAGAGTTCCTCTTTACAAAAAAATATCATTTGAGCTAAAAGTAAAATTTTTCAGCAAGTTCGTGCCCTAAAAAATGAGATATATCAAAGATAATCCTTCGGCCAGCTTATTTACTGAGTAAATTTTACTCCGCGTCATAACTATGATGAAGAGCAAAAAATAGTGACCAATCAAATCACACGATTGTCAACTAATTTTATTAATCGTTTGATTTGATTGGTCACTATCTTTTTAGTGTGATAAACGTTTGAGGCGCTGAACCATAATTTAGCTGAAATTTGGAACTGCTCAAAGATTGAATATTTTGGTATATCAAAATATATTTTCTGAATAAATAAAGAATGGAGTGAAAGAGTCGGTAAATTTCCTGGATTCTGATTGATTCAAATTTAAACCAATGAGAATTCAGTTACATCAATGTATTTTCAAAAATAATTTATTTTCGTTATCAACATAAAATTGCAGGTAACTGTATCTTCTCAAAATGTTCGATCTCCAGAATTTTTTTATGATCAGTTCGAATTTTTCCGACTCACTTGGTTGTCGAGTCGGACTGCCGACCCCTGGTTATTTGATGTTTGCTGTTTTTTGCTAGAAATCTTTTAAATATTTGTTTGATTAATATTTTGTTTGAATTTTTTGTAACAAATAACGAATTGCCTGATTTTGTGTTTGCCTATCGTCAAAAGTTATTGCTAAAGTGAACTCAGCTCGGACTTGGGCATTATTGATCGACAAATTATGCTCAGCGTGTAAATATGACACAAACTCTTTATTGAAAACAAACCAAAAATTTTATTATGTATTTTTAAAGACAATATTAGAAAAGATAATTTTTCCTGACGAATAAATGAATCCGTCACCAAAGGTGTCGAAGGGTACTCTGGATTATGTTATTTAATTCTAGATTATATATATTATACTAGTATAAGTTATATACTGTGTTATATAAGTGTATACTGTATAACTATTTATCTCCGGGATATCTCCGGAACCGGGATACCCTTAAAAAATTTGTTTGGCATTTCTTTGCTTGATAATAATGATGTGAAACGAATATAAATTATATTGATGCGGCACTTTTGGAAACTTCAGCTAAAATTATGCGAACTTTTGACATGTTAGTTAAAACACCTTGACTTTTTTCATACAAATAAGTTTATTATCTAACAGATATGTAAAATATTTTGCGCAATTATAGTTCGTTATGGCAGGTTAAAATAATGTTCCTTCTAGATTGAAACCGAGGCTTTCAGAAACATTATGCAATTTTGTTACTTGTTTGTAGTTTATATGAGAAAAAAGGGCATTTAATAAACGACATATTTTTCCAATCTGACAAAGCAGAATTATTTTTTGTTTTTTTTGATATTTTTCAAAATAATTAAAATTACGAAAAATTGGGACCAAAATCTTGAAAATATATATAATATGTTTCCTAAAGTTTGAAATAGTTAAAAATTTGGGCACGTAACCCGCGCTGTAATAGACCGCGCTTTAATAGACATTTTCTGCACTTATTATGTCATAATAATGCACCAAATCGATCGTTAATGTTTTGAAAGCACAAAACAACTCAAATAAAGACAAAAAAAATTCGAAATTTTTGAATATTTTCGATTTTTTCCGAGTATTTCTTTCAAAATTAATTTGAAAAATAACGTTTGTTTCAGTTTGACCCCTGAAACTTCAACATTTCGGCTTGACGTGAGCCAAATTTCTCTTCAGTAATCATCAGGCTTTCTTTTGAGCCAACTTTCAAAAAAATCGAAGCACATTTTTTTCCGGAAACTTTTTCACGTGACCTGACAAATTCATATTTGAGTTTGGGGTCGAAATTCAAAAAACGGTTCCACAGAAGTTTTATTTGTTTTGAGCTACCTTTTGCAAAAATTTGAGTGAATTTTAAAATTTAACCTAGGAGGAGATAGATTTTCCGATGAACAATGTCCGAAAAAACGGTGGTCTATCGCATATTCCTAGAAAAATATAGCGCTTAAAACGGCTCCACAGAAGTTTTGAATACTAATTATACAGGTTTTGTTAAAATTAAGGTTTAATTCGAAATGAAACCTGAGATGAAATGGATTTTTGGCACAGAGTTCTGGCACATGTTTAACGCAAGATGAAGGCTAGTTCTACAAACTGACTTATCTGAATAATATCCTTGAAGCCGTGTTTGGCTAATATTTTATCAAGAATATGTCAAATTAGGGACCAGGATACCCTTAAGAGTTAAGGGCCCAAAATGAAATTCCCCTCACCAAAATAGCTTGGTAAAAATGACGAGACCCATCAGACGGGTGCGAAATGGGGTCAAGCAAGGCG
Source organism: Oikopleura vanhoeffeni (assembly GCA_004367855.1). NCBI lineage: Eukaryota > Metazoa > Chordata > Appendicularia > Copelata > Oikopleuridae > Oikopleura > Oikopleura vanhoeffeni. The sequence continues at coordinate 109,612 of SCLH01001309.1, read as the reverse complement.
AACAAATTATGGGCACCCTCGAAATTTGTTGTTGAAAACATATCGTTTAATGTTTTAGAAAGCTAAGATTATTGAATTTCCAATGCGTCGCATTGACAGCTTCACGGTGAAGCCTTCACCCGTCTTCTCTCTTTATAAAGCAAGTAAGAAGTGCTACAAAATATTAAAGGTCGTCAATTTGAAGTTTAAAAAAATTGACTTGGCAATGACCTTCCCTTTTGCTGCATTTTCCGAATCAGTCAAATTGTTCCGGATATTACCAAAAAAAATATCACTAAACTCCAAAACCATTCTGACATAATTTTAATTATTTTTTTACTGCCAATTAACACAGGTTAACGTTTAATGGCGTATCACGCTTCAACTCTACTATAGAAAAAGTATTTAACGTTATGGAAAATGATACAGGACAATAAGCCGTAATAATTAACAAGTATTACAGTGAAATTATCATTTAAGACATTGACCTAAATGTTTACGTTTTTGTATTATTTTCTTTCGAAATTTAG
>SCLH01001309.1:84678-95036 GCA_004367855.1 Oikopleura vanhoeffeni | reverse complement strand
ATGAACCTCGATGATTGCGAAATCAATCCATCTTTCTTAAAACAATCGCACAAAACTGTGTTTGGCCAAGAGGAGTTCACAAAGCCCACTGCCAGACACGAATGATTGATGTTCGGCTGTACAACAACAGCTAAATCGCGTCTTTTTCCATTCCTGGTGAGAAATGGTTTGCCCGCCACTAACTGGAAACATCTATAAGAATAAGAATGATACAATTCCCTGGTGCTAAAACTAGTAATTATTTTTTTAAAAACGACGAAATAGGGATTCAAAGCGTATCAGAAAATCTATGACTCGCCCCCCAGATTTTATGAACGTGGAAGCACCAGTCCAAGAACCCAAATTGGTCAAATCGGACAAATTTTTTTGAAATTGGATTAAAATAAAAAACGGCAATATTTTTTCGTAAAATGAACGTTCAAAATGCGATAAGCCGAAAAATTATCTATTTTTTCATGAAATTGTTTTCAAAAATCAGCCATTTCGGCCTCGGTGATTGGACGATAGGGTGTCACCCGAAAATTTAACATGCCGTTTTATTTGAAAGGGTTTCTGCGGCAAAGTCCCTCAACTCACAATTAATCTTTTTCTCTTTAAAACTGTACAACGCCGTTTTTTTGGTAGGTATTCTGCGGCAACAATCCCTCTATGAAAATTCTTTGAAAACCGTTTTCATTGGGGTACAACGGACAAAAACCTATTCTTACAATGAGTCTTTTCACGGCATTCTAGGCTTTTTTCGGGCTGGCGTTATATTATAAATCCAGCGGTTCACAAAAAGGTGTTGCAGCACACGCAAACTCCCTCAAAGTAAATTTTCATGACAAGCAGAATTACATCTAGCTCATCTAAATTTTCCTGAGGCCAATCTAAATAATTCGTCATGAAAAAATTCTCTTATATGTTCGGGCTCGTTTATGATGATAGCTATCATCCAAAGTTTATGGACTATTGTCGCAATATTTCATTTCATTGAAATGCAAATTATATATTTGAAAAAAAATGAAAACAATAAGTCCTGTACGCAATGGAAATAAAAATGTTTCTATTCCTTCGCAAAAAGTCGGAAAGTTTCTGTAAATAAAAAGAACAAGCCTAATTCTTGCGGGTCCTAAACGGGGTAGCAATACCTTTGATCAAAAATAAGGAACAAAATTTGACGTTTTAAACAAAAAAAAGTGAATTTGGAAGAAAAAAAATGGAAAAACGGGAACCCTTGATTGAAATTGGTAAAAAAAACGTTTCCTGTTAAATTGACTCGGTTCCCTTAATTCTCAAACTGGGTAGCAGTGTCTCTGTGAAAATCAATACACAATTTTAAAAAATAAAAATCTAAAAAAATAAAAATTGGGACCTCCTCTCCAAAATCATAATAACTACTGAGGGGACAAAGTCTGGTACCAACTGTAGAAGCTGACTCGCCTAAGCCTTCACCAGAAGTGCGTGGTGTATCCGCCCCCCTGCAAGTAAGCTACAACCATACAAAATGGTATTTCATACTATAATCGGACAAAAAGGTAATGAGGATCGCGAAAACAAAAATCGGTTACGAACCCGATATTTGAAAGCACAACTTGTCTAAAAACATCGCCCAAAAACTGTGTTTTGGCCGGGAGGAGTTTCACGTACTGAACCTACAACTACTAGCTCCTGACCAGTGTTTTCAAAAAGAACAACTCACCAAATTTTTCAAACACGACTACAGACTATTATTTATCTATAATAAATCTTTGAAAAACGGTTACTATAGATCAAAAAAGGCAAAATTGTTCTATTTATATGAAAATAAATAATTCTCATGTCTATCGATCAAAAATCAGCAACCCGATATAAACTCTTAAAACAACAAAAGTAAGAGCCTAATTTTGGCCTAGAAAATTGTTGCTAATTTTTTTCGGAGCGACCATTTGTTGGCGCTGTTTTGAGTGGTCAATGTTTTCTTTTGTAAAAAGATGGTGATATCAGATGGTGATACCTGACAATCTTGCTGCCGGATGGAATGTTCGTATTATTTTTCTGGAATGATGCACTTTTCTGGAATGTTGACAACAAAGTTGTAACAATATTTTGGTTTTACATTTTCCAGGATATTTTGAGATTATTAAACGACTGAAGGCCGCAATTAGAAATTCTTTGTTAAATTTTCCGGGGTATGTATGCACAAAGTTTCTTCATGGAACAACTTATTTCTATAAGTTCATTTCCATAAATTTACTATCCATAAAGATACTAAATTATTAATAAAATTTCCAATTTTTGTCCAGCTTGTGCTAAAACGCTCCGAATTTATATTTCAACTTGGAACTAAGAATACATTTTGTTTATTCTCAACAAATAATTTTTGACAAGGTACAACGTTTTTTGTGGTTTTTCACCAACATTGATTAGACGAACTCTTAGTTATCGCGTATTATTGATGATAAAAATTAACTTTATCGCAAATCACATAATGCCGATGGAAACCTCCTTAACCCTTGGAAGCTTCAAAATTTTTTATTCGGCAGAGGCTCCTGCACTACTTAAGTTGGGCTACTTTGAGCCCTCATTACGGATAAACTACATTTCATAAAACGCCGTGAATTATCTCATTTTTGTAAAGATAGTCCAACTAACCGAGGTAATCAACCGGTTTAAAACAATATTTAAATCGGGCGAAACTGAGCAGCAAAGATTGGGCTTTGATCACTTACTTCTCATTGAAAACAGAAATATTTTCAAAAAAATTTCTTTCTCTATTCGCACTCATTAAGACCTCGGCTTTCACAATTTTTTATTCCGATTTTCAATCTATCTTCCTGTTTTCTCATAAATAGACGATTAGCAGCGCGATTGATCGAAAAACGCGAAAAAAGTTGAAGTTTGTAAAAAATTAATTTTTGAGAATAAACAAAATGTATTCGCTTATCAACGAAAAACCACATTTCAGAAAAAAAATAAAATTGTCTCATTTTAGAACAAAAGACTCAAATTAAAAAAATACTCAATCAGATTTGTAACTTTTTCAAAAAAATTTGTCGAAACCGAGCAGCAAAAATTTGGGTTTAATCACTAACTTGCCATCGAAAACATAAAGATTACCATAATCATTTCTTTCTCTATTCTCACTAATTCTGACCTTGACTTTCACAATTTTTTTTATATTTTTACTTTAACTTCTCGTTTTCTCGCCAAAAGACGATTTCAGCGCGATTGATCAAAAACCGCAAAACAGTTTGCGCTGTCAAAAAATTATTTTTTGAGAATGAAAAAATGTATCTTAAGTTTAAATAAAAATTCCGAGCTCTTTAGCACAAGCTGGAATCCAAAGCAAGTATCGCCGATCGGGCCAGCTGATCGCTTAGCGTGGTATGAAGATAATCAAGCATCTGTTTTATTTTTTTCAGCAAATTTTGTTCTTGATCAGTTTTTAGCAGCTAGAGGGCGATAAAATTTCGGTTATAAAAGATAGTTTTTTGCCTATTTCCTCATTCGATGTCAAAAAATGCCTGATTTTACAGACGAAGACCTTGAACATTTGTATCACTATAGAGACGCTGATACTCAAACTTCTAATTCCGATTTCAAATTTAGATAAAAAAGTATTTATTTCAAAATAAGGTTATAAAATAACGTTTGTTATAATTTAACCGCTAAGACTTCAAAATATTATCTCGACGTAAGCCATCTTTCTGATCAGTGTTGCCGTAGCTTTCATTTGAACCAACTTTCGGAAAAATCTAAGCATATTTTATTTCGAATTTTCTTCAAAAATTAAAAAATCACTCACGAAAAAATAAAAAGAGTTCCGATGGTGGATATTTTTATTTGTAAAATACCTAAAAGACTTTTCTAAAAACTCAGTTCCTCAGATTTAATTTATCGTTAAAACTGTTTGAGCAGCACGCATTTTAGATTTTTTTTTAAATTGTCAAGAAAGTAAGATAAAATAATTTTTGAACGAGAAGTCCTAAAAAATTTTTATTTTTGAATTCCATTTTTGAATTCCTCGTGGCAAACTCTATGTTGGTTTTTATTCATAAATTTCCAGGACTTTTTTCATCCGATTTCAGCGGATTTAAAATTTTCCGCACCACTTTAGTGATGCGGAGCTTCCAAGGGTCAAAGAGGTGTGTATTCAGGAGAATACATTGAAATATCAAAAAATTATGTGGCAGCTTAATTGAAAATTTAATATCGTGAAAATTTGGAGAAACTTGGACATGTGATAATGAGAAAAAATATACAGGGTGTAAGGTTTTTCCCTTCTTTTTTCCAAACTGGTTACACTTGATTTCCGCCGTTTTGATTGGTTNACCAGTTTGGAAAAAAGAAGGTAAAAACCTTACACCCTGTACTAATATTTATTTCGAACAACGTAGAAAAATTAATTGATTTTGACACAAATTGACGGTTTTAAAACATTTCTCCAGGTTTTTTATTCTTGATCAGCATATTTTGTCAAAAACGGCTGATCTCCCTATTTTCCGGTGTTTGAAAAGCTATCGAATTTACAACATGTTTCGTGTAAGCTACTTTCTAGAATTATAGCAAAAAGTATAAACAAAATGCTATCAAGTTTTAACCGGGATATTTTTTCCCAAATATCGTAAAATTATTGTTTATTATAGTAACTGATCGTAAAGTCAGTAGAGATTGAGATTGAAAACGTTTAAAATCCGTGTTTTTATTCCCAGAAAATACCAGACAAAATCTCATCTCCATGAACTTCTGAGTTGCACATAATTGTGGGTTTTGAATGTGTGATTTGAAAGACCATGTATTTGATAGCTTATTATTGAGACCCTTAATTTCGGGTCAAAATAGGGTTTTGGTGATTCTGGAGCAAAATCGAAGAATTCCCTTCAAAACTCACGGAGATGCATTAAAGGGGGTATATCTGGCAGATTTGACATATTCGATAGCCAGATGCCGGTGAGTATATTCTGAAACAGCTAAGAAGCTTATGAGAAAAACCGAAAATTTCACAATTTGTAGAATCTATACTCTTAATCTTTGCGAAACTTTCAAGTACATCACAAAATTAAAGGAGTATTGAGATATTCATGACGAGACAATAAGGTACAGTATCGGTAAGAAAGGGTGACATTTCAAAATTCTCAAAATCTAATCTCCTCACCCAGACCGTCATATCTAATCTGAGCTCAAATTTCCACAGATCACGTACGGTAATATATAAATTTTTTTATAGAGAACGCTTTTTTTGATCGGCGACTGAACAATTCTAGAACGCCAAATTAACCGGACGATTTTTAACAATTGCAGCACTTCAAAATCTGATCTCCCCCGAGGATATTGTTGCCAAATAGCTCAAATTTTTTATCAATTATTCTCAGCAAAAGTTTTTAAAGAGATTAGTAGAAGAGCTTTTGTTTTTCAATTTGATGCTAGAACTTGAATATGATTGTTTTTGGTCTCTTCCGAAAAAAGAAAAGTTCAATTTTTGCGAAAGTAGGCTCAAAAGAAAAGCCCAGTACAAACACTGATGAGAAAGTTGGCTTACGCTAAGTCGATATTTTGAAGTTTTAAGTGGTCAAATCTCGAGCGAGACCGTCTATTTTTCTAATATCATCTTTTAAAAAAATACTTAAGAAAAAAATACCGAAAAAATGCTGTAAAATTCGGAGAATTTTTGAATGAATGCTGGTTTTACTCACTAGTTATCACCCCCTGGTATCAATTGGAGCTATCATTTAAATGCTTCTAAGGCCCTTCATTTAATCAGACAAGATATACCGCCCTTAAGAAGGTAGCAGCGATGTGGTAGATTGGTACATTTTGTTGGGGGGATTTATGAAAAAAAATGTATTCTTATTTTTATCTTTAATAAAAGTGTTCATTCTTGCAAAATTTTATATTTTTAATTTCTCAACATAACTAAGTAACTGTTAAAATATCAAAAACCACTTTTCATTATAACTCCATTTCCAACTTAACCCGATGTAAAAAAATTTTTTGAAGACGATATCTATAAACTTCAGACATTTTCAGGTGTAATACGCTAATTAGTAGATGAATCATTATCCACATGGAAAAATTTCCTTAATGAAAAAGTTTTTTTTTCCTTAAAAATGGCGAAAACAGCTTTTTAGGAATAAAAATTGACCTTCAATTGCGTTTAAATATTAAAAATGTCCTGACTTTTGAAAAAAATGACGCCTATTACACCCGAAATATTTTTGAAATTGTTTTGCTAAAATAACATTTCATTAAATTGCGTGCCAAATGGCACAAACTGGTGTCACAAGCAAGTGTTGTAAATTTTATCAGTAGTTCAGAAACAAATATTCGCTTCTTGACCTTTCCATCGATTGAAATACGGAAATCAAATAGATACTATAAAATTGCACATTTGATTCGGCTGTATTTTTTACAGGAGATTCAAAACCAACAAATTAAAATTTTTGGACTTGATTTGCCGGAAAATTTCATAAATATTTCTATAAAATGTCGACAAAAATGACAAATAACATATTATAATGATTTTTCAAACAGTGGTAAGAAAATATGTAGACATGCATGAAAAAAGTTAAAGTGGTTTTTTTTTGTTTTTATTCACAAATTTCAAAAACAAAATCAGAAGAAATTTTGGACGAAAAATGTGTAATATTTTTTTAATGCTTTGAATTTTTTTGAAAATTTTACGAATTCAAAAATAAGAGTTCGAACTCAAATCTTTCCTAAAATGGATAAAAATCATTTTAATGAGCTGATACACATTTATTCTGGTTCAGCTAACGATAATAAGCACAAAAAAATAATCAACTAGTTATTTTCGTAAGTTAAATTGACTCCAATCTTCCACATCGCTGCTACCCCCTTAAAGCAAATCACTCCGTCATATTTATAAGCTCGTAAGCAGAAAGTTTTTGGCTCTGATTCGCGCAGCTTTGAAACTGCTTGTTGCTTATTGATCAATCTATTTGTGGCCTTCGAATATTTTTAAGGTGGTCAATTTTGGTTCAAACATATCATATATTATGTCATATAATTTATATATGTCAAAATGAGAAACTATTTGTTCAAACGATCTTCAGTGTTATTTAATTTTTTATGAAATAATTCTGTTCAATGTTGACTTCATAATGTAGTCCTTGACAACAATGTGTAGACCTTTATGAAAAAATCACTGCAAAAAATAATGATTTATTTCAAGAGCTTGATTGCCCAAGTTAAAACTAACCTTGAGTAAATTTTAAAATAATAAAGTTTATTCGACAAACTTTGGTTTCGTTGCTGTTGACCGATTTTGTGCTTAAAATATTATTTCGTTCACATCTTAATTCACAAGTTTTGTTCAGAACTAAAGTTTGATAGGTAAATGTTCACATGATAATAGTTTTTGAATAACAGTTTTCGGATCTTCACATTGTTTTTCTAGTGAAAAAATAAAAGATGGAAGTAGAAAAAAACGATCTCCAAGAAAACACAGAAGCTTCAACATGCAAAAAATTTCAAAAAGAACTGAAAAAAATGTATTCTCCATTTAAGATATTGCCGATTCTCACATGGGGGCAAAAATACACGCCGAGCTTATTTATAAGAGATATTATTGCAGGACTTACGGTTGGATTGTTGGTTATTCCTCAAAGTATGGCATACTCACAGTTAGCTGGGCTGCCATCTCAATATGGTCTTTATAGCTCTTTTATGGCACCAATGTTAAGGGTTACTCAAGAATATATTCAAAAAAAATTATACCACCTAAAGTTTTTTCATCAGGTTTTGCTTAAATTTTGTTTCATTTAATAATCGTGCTCAACTGCACACAAAATTAAAGACAGAAAAGATAAATTTTGGTTTTGGCCGAGCGAAATTGTTTATTTTCTTCTGGTAGAGTATATACATATGTAGATTAAGGACCTTTAACTGAAAGATCGTGATTATTTGAAAAATGCGAATTCCGAGCATTGGACTGGTTGAGCCCTTTCAAATCTGACCAATGATATCGGCATATTATGCAATCCAGGGTTTTGATTAGACGATTTGAAATGAGGAATTTCGAAAATAAAAAATCGGTTTTAANCGCTCAAAATAGCTTCTTCGACTGGATGTATTTCCGGTCCTGGATCAAACAGTAAAGGTTCTTCTATTTCTACCTCTTCACTACTGTCAAAATCCATCAGCGCCTGTTGCATTTTGCACCCAGCATTACTTCGGCGTTGCCGTTCAGTCATTTTATCTCTATATTCAGTAAACGATAATTTCAGTGATTTTTTTTTCACCAATTTTTTTTTAATCAATAATAAACGTTAATTGGATTGGTTTATATTCACGAATGTTTTTTTGCTACATGTACTAGTATTGGTTGAGACTCGCCCCCAAGTCCATCGAGAACTTTTGTAGAATTTTTACTTCGAAAATTGATAAATTATTTTCGTGCGCGAGATAATCCATAGTTATAAAGAATAATATTTTACATGAGAATGGTGATGAAAACATTCCATTTTTTTGCAGCTGCAAATTGCAGCCTGCAATACCCAAATTGGTGGCGGTTTATTATTTGAAATATGAAAATGTGAAATTAACCCTAAATTCGTGTTTCTTATGCAGTTGTTTCTGAGAATCGGCNCGTGACTTTCAAATTAGGAAATAAGGTTTTGGTTAAAGTAAACAAATAGTGATCAAATTACGCCAAAAAATTTTTGGGCCGATAAACACATAATTAAAGAGTTTTGAACGTAATAATATTTTCCAAACACGTCACGTGATCTTATTTTTCGAGAAATAAGGATTTATCTCTGACATATTTCAAACCTTATTTTTGAATTATTTCGTCACGTGATTTTATTCGGACTTTGATGTAATGAGAAAAATGTCTTAAAAACGTTTGAAGTTGACCCTGGAATTTTTTTGACGTAATTTGAGTACTTTTTCAAATTACTGTAATATGCCTTTCTTTCAAAATTACTCAAATCACGTTGAAGACCCCCTAAAAAGAATCGTCAGGAATTTCTAAGACTTTTATTGCATTTTAAATTGGCCTCCGTCTTAAATAGAGCATTTCTAGAAGTCTAAACTTCCGGAAAACTGATAACATAATAATGCGTAGGCAAAAGAAAGAAGAGAGGTTGATAAATTATTTTCATGCGCGAGATAATCCATAGTTTTAAAGAATATTATTTTACATGAGAATGGTGATGAAAACATTCCATTTTCTTTGCAGATGCAATACCCAAATTGGTGGCGGTTTAATATTTGAAATATGAAAATGTCAAATAAACCCTAAGTTCGTGTTATTTATGCACTTGTTTCTGAGAATCGGCAAAAAATGAGAGAGTTTTTAATTTTCTTATTCACATTTGATAACTTTTTATAAACTTTTTTAACAAATTGTTTTTATAGGACTGTAGAGAATTTTTTAAATGATATGATTATCATCGAAAAAATATATGTTGATAATGAATGTTCGGTTATAATGCTCAATTTAAGCGATGCGCCATCGATGGCGCAAAGACACTACGGGTCCAGAGATTGTCGGCCACTACGGGAGTTAAGTTAGCTTAAAAATCTTTATTTTATTTTGAAGAGGTGCTATAACTTATAACCTATGTTATAGTCTATAACTTATAGAGCTATAGACTATAAGTCTAGGCGACAACATCATTGTTTCAAACATTTGTNTTGAAATATGAAATGTCAAATTAACCCTAAATTCGTGTTATTTATGCAGTTGTTTCTGAGAAACGGCAAAAATGAGAGAGTTTTTAATTTTCTTATTCACATTTGATAACTTTTTAGAATTTTTTTTAACAAATTGTTTCTATAGGACTGTAGAGAATTCTTTGAATAATATGATTATCATTGAAAAATTATATGTTGATAATGAATGTTTGGTTATAATGCTCAATTTAAGCGCTGCAGGCAGCGATGGAGAGTGGTGCATGAGAGCGAGACGGGTGCGCATTGAGATTAGTCGCCACCACGGCGAGTAAAATTGAAAAATTAAATCACTGTCAGAAAAATCAGCTAAGTGAGAAAAAATATCTATAAATATCAGAAAACTTTTTCTTTCGAAAGCACGGAAACAATTCACAGAAAATAACATAAATAAAGAATTATTTTATTATGGTTTTACGTTTCACTGAAGGAACATCTTCTTTCGTATTCCAAATCAAATCTGAGGGAGGTATAACAAATGCAGTTGATTCATGTGCACGAAAATCATAATGATAGGGCCCGGGCTCGAGAGCAAACAATGATTTTGAGTTAACCCCCACCTGCATGAGCGTGTTTCAGAACACAGAGACAAAAAATATTCTGGGGAAGTGTCATTTTGGCCGGCGAAATATCGGAACAAACCCCCGATAGTTCCCCTTATTTTTAATTTCAATAATTTTGATGAGTTCTAGAAATTTCTC
>SCLH01001309.1:68994-84657 GCA_004367855.1 Oikopleura vanhoeffeni | reverse complement strand
GATATGAAAACATTTTTCATTTTTTTGCAGCTGCAATACCCAAATTGGCTGGCGGTTCATTATTGAATATGAAATGTCAAATTAATTTGTATTATGGCAGTTTTTATGAGAATCGGAAAAATGAAGAAGTTTTAATTTTTTTATTTCACATTGATAACTTTTTTATAAACTTTTCGACAAATGTTGTTATGGATGTTAAATTCTTTGAATAAATATGATTATCATTGAAAATATATTGTTATAATGATGTTTGGTATAGATGCTCAATTTAAGCGCTGAGATGCATGGAGGTGGTGCAGAGAGCACTGACGGGTCCAGAGATTGTCGACCCCACGGGAGTAAAATTGAAAAAATTAAATCACCTGTCGATTTAGGCAAAAATCAGCTAAGTGAGAAAAAATATCATAATATATGAGGAAGAATTTTTCTTTCGAAAGCACGGACAATTCACAGAAATAAATAATAAAAGAATTATTTTATTATGGTTTCTACTTTCACGAAAGGAACTCTTCTTCCGTATTCCAAATCAAATCTGAGGGAGGTATAACAAATGCAGTTGATCCATAGTGCACGAGAATCATAATGATAGGGCGCCGGGCTCGAGAGCAAAACAATATTTGAGTTAACCCACCTGCATGAGCGTGTTTTCAGAACACAGAGACAAAAATATTCTGGGGAAGTGTCATTTTGGCCGGCGAAATATCGGAACAAACCCCGATAGTTCCCTTATTTTTAATTTCTAACTAATTTTGATGAGTTCTAGAAATTTCTCATCAGACCGGAAATGCATATTTGGATGCAATTTTCTGTTTAATGCAGTTACACAGTACTGAAACAAGATAAAACGTTGATGAACAATTATTCTTATCGGGTAATCGCAGCAGAAAAAGACGATTCCGAGCAAAAAAATTTTTTGGGCATCTGGTGGTCAGAAAGTGGAGTTTCAAACAACCTCCATTTTCAGCTTATCTTGTCTTTGAGCATAATCAGCTTCAATTTTTAGTTTTCTTGTGGCAAGGATCGTACCACATAGGGAAAATATTTTGCTATTTCTGAAAAAAAAATTTTGGTCATTTTGACAAAAAATGCGTAGGCGAAAACTTTGTAAGATGAATACATTTTAATTAATAAATAGAATTTTGACCGCTGCGCACGCCTATCTACTATGTCACATAGTCTATGTGTGTGTTCTTAAACACTCTCGTGCTAGGAGGAAGGGTTACCTCTCAGGGGTAGAACATATCGTGCAGGTGGGGGTTTAGGGAGTTTCAGACGCGTTTTACTGATTTTGAAACCTGAACCTTCTCATGATCTAACTCAAAGTGTTCTAATATTCAAATTTTCAGTAGAGGTCTAAAATTGTTGGAAAATTTAACCAAAAGTTTTTTGTATGATCGTACCGGTCCTGGTACCTGTCTGAAAACATGGTTTTTGTGATTTTTAGTAAAATTTCATTTGGCGAAGAAATAACCAAATTTTCTGATTTTATTATACGCCGACTAAAAATGATAATCTTAGGCAATTATAGGGAATAGAATTTTTTTTTCAATGAATTTGGCCAAAATTGGAACAAATCACACGTTAAAATGGCTGTTTTGGGCATATTTGTTGTCAGTAAAATTTCATTTAAAGCACTGTGGATTATTTTGAAAAGTATACAAAAGTGTACTTTTTCGTAAAGATTAAATAACGTGTAAATTAATGCAAGATAACAGAATAATTTTGATATGATCTTCCAAAGATACTAAATAATTCCGAAAAAATACTTAGAAAAAATCCAAATATTCTGAAAAAAATTTTTCGTCAAACTTGAAAATTTTTAATTTTTTGTCAGAAAACTACTTAAAAAAAAACTCAATGCGGCAAAAAATAGCTTTCTGGCATTTATGGATCAAAAAATGAAATTTTTTTTTAGATTATTTTCTAAGCGACCGAAGTTGACCTTGAAATTGCCATCGATTCCGGGCAATTCATCTGACGCCCGAGAACTCGAATTTAAAATGTTGGCTCAAAAAGTTATCCCTGCATTAACCGACAAAATATATGTCATTTTCATTTTTGATGATTGCTTTTAGCCGAAACGTCGAATAAATACCATTTTTAATTAAAATAAAAATAATTCCGGAAAAGTCGTTCAAACATGACATGGCCATGCATGGTCAAATATGCAAGTAATGAATTTTCATGGAACGTATATCAAATTCAACGGGTTCCTCCATTAAAACTAATTATTTTGCTATTTATTCATATTTTGTGTGTCAAATGATATAACCCAAATGTTAGTTATATACTGTCCTTGGAACATCAAATGAAGCAGCTATTGGCCCAAGAAAAAGATTAAAATCTCATGGAAAATATTAATATCCCCATTTTTTTAATTAATGCATATCAAATGCAAATTTTATATGCATATATTAAATAAATACAGATCCCGAATTATGCACAATCCCATACTGGTTATCGTATCGGATTAGAAAGTATTATATAAAGACAAATATTTGTGGGAACCAAACAGAATTTTGAGAAAAATTCCATTTTTTTTTCTCTTAACTTTTGCGAAGAACATTTTGTTCATAAGCGCTGAGAGCCCGCCCACCTACTCACTTTCCAAGCATTTCATTGATCAAAAAATACGAGTGTGACCAATAAAGAACTTATTGCCAAATTAGGAAAATATGCATATGAGAATAGTTTTAACAAAACGCCTCCAGTCCCGATTAAATAATCGACCACGCTAAACTTTTAAATAACAATTTTATCTTTCCGTAGTTCAATTTGTTCGACATTAGTAGGAAGTTATTCACATATACCTGGTGATTGGCCCATTCCTGCAGACGAATTATATGAAAGTGGCGAATTCACCTCTCTTCCAGATTTAGCCATATTTTTAACATTTTTCAGCGGACTTATTTTACTATTTCTTGGACTATTTCAACTGGGAGTTATTGTCAATTTTATTTCTGACTCGGTAATTGAGGGATTCGTTTGTGCTGCAGCTATAACTATACCATTGGGTCAGCTTCATAAGTTATTTGGAGTGAAGGTAATCTTTAATTTAACAACAGTGGATAACGAAAAATTGTCCTTCGAAACTTTAAAAGCTAATAAGCGGTCAAAAACGTGTTCGTATACGATTTATATATAAAAATACAAACTTTTTTCAAAATAAATGGAGCACCGATTTCAAAAAGCTACAAATCACCACCCTCTTAAGGAGATTTGGAGTGCTTCCAGCAATGTGCTGGGGAAAAATAGCCCTTTTTAAAACTCAAATATCTTTTGTGAGAATTGAGTGAACATGTATTTTTCCAATTGTATATCGAAAATCCTGCCTAGTCGTAAAATTGTATTGATACGTAGCAAAAGTAGAAAGTGACCGATAAAATAGCTGAATTCTCGAGAAGTGACCAATGTAATTGCTGGATCTCCCTGTTTGTGACGTATCAATACAATTTTACGACTAGGCAGGATTTTCGATATTGTAGTTCGTAACCTTGAAAAGTCAAAAATTAATTCATTTCTAAAAAATATTCTTACATTAACCGTTAAATTCATGAAACTTTATTGCTGCTTATTATTTTCATTGAAGTTTAACTTCATATCCACATATCCGAAAATTACATAATGCCGATATTATTTGTCAGAAAAAAATTCTCTACAATAAAGTCTGAAATTTTTTTTTGAAATTAGTCTTAATTCGCCGAGAATTTTTATTGAAAATTCATGGCTATAATTAAATATAGGCAAAAATGTATATTTTTTTTACAAACGGAAGTTTAACTCAAGAACGGAACATAAGATTTTTTTCTCTTTTGCTTTTCTCTATATATCATTCTCGATTCTCTAAGTAAAATTCTTATCTGCTCTGAATCAGAATAATTCTCGTCTGAATTCTCGCAATCACTATTTTATGCAGATTCACTGCGCGCCATTATTACATTGATTAGGCTAAAAATTGAAATATTGAAAAAGGGGCAAAAATCTTAACAATTGTAATATTGAAATACTTTCATTTAAGGGTTAAGGGTTATTTTTTGCTGTGATTATTATTCTTTGTAATTTGAGACTATCCTATGTATAGACTTTATAATAAATTAATTATTTATACAAGCAAATCCGATATTCTAAAACTAGTTATTCGACAGTAAAAAACTTCGGTCAGATACAAGAAAAATGATACCGAATTTGAGACCGTGGTCAAAAATGACTACTGCACCAACAATCCTCTAAGCAGGCTTCCAAAAGGGATGGCTTTTATCACCCTTTTTATCCCTCTTCATAGCAAAAGATAGGGAATATTTGGGGCGTGGGCGTACTCTCCCTTATCTGTTCCTATGAAAAGGGAATAAAAAGGCGATAAAAGCCATCCCTTTGGAAGTCTACCCCCAAGGGGGTGTTCATGTGTGATTTGCAATTTTGCAAAACTATAGTTTGGAAAAATCTGAAGCTTGAGCAATAATTTAAAAAATGCCAATTTGTGTAGACCTAGCCTTATCCTGTGAAATCGAAGGTCAAACTCAGGATTTTGATGATCACACCAATTGTCACATATTCGTAACAGGAGGTCAGTTTCGCAAAATTTCAAAATCTATCTCTTCCCAGACCATATATCGATTTTTTTTAAAGTTGACATTTTACGTGGAATAAGCAAAATAAGCTTTGCAGTAAACTTTTTATTTCATTTTGATGACTGATTTTTCCTAGCGGTCCAATAACCCGACTATTTTTGACCGTTTTTTACTATTTTGAGCTGGAAAATATATCTTCTCCAAGGTTTAATTTCAAAATAGAGCCAACATTTCTTAATTACACCTTGTCACATTTTTAAGATTCGCAGGAAACTTTTTTCTGAAATTTCCATTCATACTTAGAAATATTTTTTTTTGACTTAATTTTGAAAATAAAGTCGAAAAAACGCGAAAATTTGGAAATTTTTTTGTGTAATGATCGAAAATAGATTTGTAGATATCACAGGGCAATTTGGTGCAGTCTTATTGTCTCTTAGTCTTCATAAAAATCAGACATGAACACCCTCTAAATATAATTCCAACTTAATTTTAGGTTGAATCTGACCATTTTTTCACACAGATATATCAAATATTCGACGCAGTTATCAATGGTGAACCAAATTGGGTTGATTTTATTTATGGAACGTCTACAATAGCAATGTTACTATTATTCAAGTTTTTAAAGGATTATTTAGCTGATAATCCAAAAGTACCATATCCAATTCAAGTTTTTTTCTGGTTTACTGGGACTGCAAAGAGTTGCCTAGTCATAATCATTTTCAGTTTAATAGCATTGGCTACAGAAGATCCAGATGAGGGTTTATATATAAATGTATACGATATTTATTAGTGATACAAAGTAAGTACCATACTATATCGATCATGATGCCCGGGTAACATATATCCCCTTATACTCCTATGTTCGATCCTTGTTCCCTACGCTAATTAAGTAAACAGAATCTGATTTTACTTTTTATTTTGTTTAATGCAGTTCAATGGTTTTCAGGGAAGTTCCATAAGTTCATAGTTTGGCAAAAAATACCAAATTTCTACAGAAGCGTCGCGAAGTTTGCAATAGTTCAAATATTAAACAAAAAGCGTGGTTTGGAGTTTTGCTACAAGGCTTATACGAAGACAAGTATATCAACAATTGAGACGCAATAAAATAGGAAATATCATCGGCTCGCATTCAATAATCTCATAAAAATTTTAATTTAATTGAATTATAAAATTTTCTTATAAAAAAAATATATATTTTTATGTCAATAGACGTATTCGTATTTCAAAAATATAATTATAAACCTCGCTTTGCTTTTCTGCACGATGCCAAAATTGTAATATAGGAAAAAACAGTTTAGTGGAAGTTACCAAAGACAAAATGTGCATCCAGCAGAAATTTCCGAATCACACCATAATTGTGGGGACCATTTTCACAATTCATTTATAACAACTCCAACTTGTCCGAATGGCAATCTGTATACGATTCCGAGTTCTTGTTGGGCCAGTAATAATATAAATGCAACTGCGAGACAGCAAATTAGTTCATTCACGTTCAGGGCACACGCTTGTTCCTAAAAGATCAACTTGAACGCCAAGCCAATCAATCGTCGAACGGCCTTTGTAGGAATAAATGGAAATTATTAGCATTAATTTTATAATAACGTATGAGTAATAAGTTTGAAACGCCTCAAACATAAGTGGTAATCTCATAGGCCCACATTAGCTCCTTCGACAACTGCGCGCGCCAATTGGTCTACGAAATTTGGCAAAAAGCGCGAGGGAAATATTTTTTGTTTGCCGTTTCATACTATTACATCATATCTCAGTGCCTAAATGATTCATATCTAAGAGTAAAAAATATCTAGCCATTTGAAGAAATGAAATTTCTTTAAGGCACTCGTGCACGTAATGAATATATTTCGCGAAGATTTTAAAATTAAAATTAATTAAAAGGGATACTTATCGAATAATAATTATATCCGTTTTTTAAAATGTACCATCTAAGTCGAACCGCCTGCAAATATTCAAATTATCTGTTCTGTAAGGCTTCTCATTTTTTTATAAGCAGCAGATCGCCGTAGATTACAGCGAAAAGTTACGCAATTTATATTGTACCGACGACTTCATCCTACGCGGTGGTTTTGAACAAGAATGTTATTCAATTAAAGTTAGTATTAAAATTTAATCTAAACTTAACCGAATATAAATTTGTCCTTAAAAGATGGCCAGTCGCACTCGTTTGGCTCTGTGGAGCCATAATAGAACGACCCAATTGACCCCCCAAATTATGTATAAAAGGTCGAACAAAACTGAAAGACATCGTCTGCACAGCCGTTCTCAAATTTACAAAAAGCCCTAACTAAACACAATATAAAATACCGTCCAATTTTTTCAACAAATTTACGCTCTTCTTTTGAAAATGCTTTCCCGTTATCATTTGTACACAATGACAATTCCCATACAGAAATGATTGGATACATCAATATCAATCCATCAAATTTTGAGGTTTATTGACGGCATGAAATCGATGCAATTGTAGCTCGATCACAATCGGAGCCATTTTAACGAGAAGAATAACAAAAAATTGATAGACAGTTACTAAAAATGTTACTCCTAATTTCAATTTTATTTGTAACATTCTTTGCATAACAGATTGTGAGCACCAGGCTTGTAAGAGGATTGACTTTTGCGTGAATTTTCATTTTTTTGCGTAAGTCAAGCGGAGAAGATAGTGAAAAAAGAGGATTAGAAAAAATCGGGGATGATCTTTTCAAAAGCCTGGTGGAACAATTGATCCAAACACGAAGGCAACAAGTTCGAGAAGAGGCAACCGATCCATCCAAGAATTCAGGACACCTATTCGATTGTTGAAAAACTTGTTTTAAATTTTTTATCAATTTCAAAATTCACTCTCTTTATTATAAGTAAAATATATTTGGATGTAATGAAGAAATGCAAATAATCTAATTAAATTATTAGCACATTCAAAAGATGTAAGAGATTCTTCACTCTAGTTCATCGTCAGATTAAAAAATCTTAGATGACATCATTGACTGTTCAATGTCGCCAAAATTTCGTCGACCTTTGGCAATTTTCAGTCCTCACAAATTCCCGTAGGTCATTCCGACTCTATTCTTTACTTCCAATGGTAGCTAAGAACTCAATATAAATGCCTGAACTGATGAACTTAAGGCTGTCCGAGGTCGTTCAATACTTTATTGCAAAATTTCATTAAATTTTACACCCATATGTTCCGCTGATGACAAATAAGAATTTTTAAACTTTTGATTAAGTCCCGATTTGATTAGTTAAAATTAATAACCAGGGGGGGGCAAAATTTAACTGTTTCTTTATTTTTTTTATCGACCTTTAGATATCGTGTCAGACACATATTCCTAGATTTCTGAATAAACTTAAGATTGGTCCTGACTTACGGGACGCCTAGAATCTAGGCCCTAGATAGTCTTCATGAAATTAAATAAAAACAATAGATCCCAAATAAATCCTAGGTACAATTTTATATCCTCAGACAAATCTACATGGTGACAGGCATATTTTGAATATCATTTTTTCAAATTGGTTAATAGTGAAGTATTGAACCCTCACACTTGACATTTATGCTCCTCTTTCAGCTCTAAGTTTTGTTGTAAATATCCATTGTCCCCCTTCTAGCGAATGACATTGGAAATCAGGAAATGAGTTTTCTGGAAATTTACTAGCGCAATAATTTCCCTCCGGATACGTCCTCTGGCGATGATACATTTCATAAAATATTAATGGGCCAATTTGATTCACATTAAGTGAGCCTTTCCACATTTTCCGGCAAATTTTTCTTAACAAATACGGTTGTGTATTTGTTCCCGATCATCATGAGGATTTTCCCCGTAAAAGTCTCTAAAATTTTCCATCGTGGAAGTGATTGCAACGAATGCATAAAATTGGTGTCTGGGCCTCCTACTCGATTATCAATTTTCTACGAAAGTCTGATTGGACATTAACGCCTAATGAACGTTTGCAAATTTAATCTCCATCTTCATCAACCATGTAAATTGGTCAACATTGCAAATAATTTTCATTTTGACCAATTGGGTAACATAAGCACGGCCGTGCTTCCGTACCCAAATGGTCTCGATATTTTTTTAAATTCCAGACCAATTTGGGTACGGAAAGCACGGGCGTGCTTAGTGTACCCAAATGGTACCTAGACACCGACTCGTTATTTAATCCATAGAAGTTATACACTACTTAGCGGCTAAAATTCTTGGGAGCGTGGCTATTCTGTACCAAATTGGCCAATCGAACTTTTTGTATGCGCTCCTATACTTTGTTACCGTGGGTACAGAAAGCACGCCGTGCTTTCTGTACCGAATTGGTCTGTATTGATTAATTATTTTTTTTAGACCAATTTGGGTACAGAAAGCGACGCCGTGTGCTTTCATGTACCCAAATTGGTCTAAATAAAAAAGTTTTGCAATTGTCATGTCACAATTAAACGGAGGCAACAATCAGCAATGAAGCAAATTAAGTAAACAAAGAATCTGATTTTACTTTTATTTTGTTTATTGAAAGTTCAATGGTTCGTTATATTTTTTTATTCTGACGGGGTTGTTTGAGTCACATTGAGTCATCTAAATATATTTTGATAATGAAATGTAAAATCGCATTTCCCACCCTACCATAGATAGTCTTCAGAAATTAAAAAAAATAACTAGATCCATAAAAATTCCTAGGTTAGCAATATTATTATCAGACAAATCTACAGGTGACAGCATATTTTGGAATTATCATTTTCAAGTTGGGTAATTAGTGAAATATTGACCTCACACTTGCATTTATATCCTCTTTCAGCTCAAATTTTTGTGGTAAAAATCGCATTGTCCCCTTCTACATATGACATTGAAATTACATGGACAAAGGTTTCTGAAAATTTACAGCGCAATATCCCCGGCAATATTTTTTTGACATCCGACACCACCTGGTGGAGTTAAGAGAGCACTTTGATTTCTCGGCCTTGATTATCATAGACGACCTGCAATTATACTTATATGGGTAAATTTCACGAAAAATTTTTGAAATCAATTATTTACATGTGTTTTGTAAAAATGTGAATAAATCATTAATGCAGAAAAAAAATTGATAAATTGAAATAAATGCTTTCTAGTATAATCTACTATTAAGCACCTGTTTTATTTTGTATGATTTGTTGTCGTGTTTATTACGGCCGAGGTTATTACAGTTTTCGACCCAGTGTCTATTATTTAAATACTAAAAATTAAAAAAAAATTAAATGATGTCGGCAATCTAAAAGCTTTTTTTGAGATGCGAAATCGTCGCTTAGAAATAACTTGAACGTATCAGACGCAATGTTCGTCGAATCGAGTTTATGTCAAAAAAGTTCTCCTGATCGAAATCAAGTAAAAATCAATCATTATTTAAAATAAGTCGTTTCATGCAATATACCAAAAAAAAAATCTTCGCGACAAGGTGGTGCGCGATGTGAAAATAAATGATGGCCAGACATTTTCTCTTGAAAACTTTTTCGCATAGTATAATTTCAAGGTCCTTTATGATGCTCCATTCAACATTACAAAAAATGCTCTTTAACCCATCAGGTGGTTCGGGTGTCAAAAATAGTCATAGCAAAAAATTTTCTCGTGAAAATTTACCCATATAAAGTATAATTGCAGTCTCTATGAAATCCAGCGCCCGAGAATCAAAAAGTCTCTTTACCTCCACCAGGTGGTGTCGGTGTCAAACAAATAATGCCAAAAATTTTCTCGTGCAAATTACCCATGATAAGTATAATGCAGGTCTCTATATAAATCCAATGTGCCGAGAATCAAAAGTGCTCTTTAACTCACCAGAAATGGTGTCGGATGTCAAAAATAATAATGCAAAATTTTTTCGTTTAAAAATTTACCTCTATCAGTATATTTTAGAGTTTCAGAATAATGTGTAGTTTCTTCAAACAGGTACGCAAATTAAACCGGTGTTTTTGCTGATTACGCATAAACCGGTGGAGTCTGAAACGCGACAAAACAAAAGTTTTGAAATTTAAATTTTTTTTGTTGCTACACCATGCAAAAAACCGTTTCTTGTACCTGCGTAACGAGTTTGCTCCACAGGCGGCTGGGGGCACAATCAAAAAATAGTTACCTAAAATTTTCCATCGTGGAAGTGATTCCAGAATGATAAAATTGGTTTGGATCCTCCGATATTAAATTTCACGAAAGTCTGAATTGGAGCTAACGCCTGATGACGTTGCAAATTAATCTCATCTTATGCAAATTTAAATTGGTCAAAATCGCAAATAATTTTCATTTTGACCAATTGGGTAGCACTAAGCACGCGACCCGTGCTTCCGTACCAAATTGGTCTCGATTTTTTTTTAAATTCAGACAAACATTTGGGTACGGAAAAGCACGGGCGTGCTTAGTGTACCCAAATGGGACACTAGCACACGCCTCAAAATTCGTCGTGGTTGCATAGAATAATATAACACTCTAAAAATGCAAATTGAAATATATTCAATATTAAAAAAAACTGTCATTATTTTCGATGATTTATTAGAGCTTAAAAATTTTGCTTTATTTTTGTAATTTTTTTATCTGAAAGTCGGAAATTTCAAAGAGTATTTTATTATGTCAACGCGAGTAGAATGGAGGAGAACATATCTGAATTTTTTATATTCCCTAATTTCAAGTTATTTTATAATAAAAATTATAAAAAAAGCCTAAATTGACAAAAACAATTTTTTTATACTTGGTGTGTTCAAAAGGGTTTGCGCGAAAAATTATTTTTCGAACATTTGTCAGAGCTATACATTCGGTTTTTATTTTTTTCAATTTAATTGTTCAAAAATGGCTTCAAGTGTAAAGGGAAAAATGAAAGTCACAAATGAAATTTTGAAGCTGGTTTCCTATTTTTAATGGGAGCAGAATTGAGAAAAACTTCTTTTTTTTAAAATTCATTTAATGTGTTAAGGTAATTTTCATTCATCAAAGTTTAGGCAATATTGTTTGAGGGCCTAGCGTTAGGCAGGAAAAGTAACTTTGTCTCTGCGTTCTTTTCCGTGCTCTCTGGCGCCTCTAAAACCACTGAGGCCAGGAGCAAAAATGTTAGTAACGGACGGGGTAAGGTTTAAATGAAAGAACAAAATTTGTTTTAATTTGCTGTTTAAACCGGTTTTAGATAATTTTTTCGTGACATTCATAAAGCTAAATTTTGCTTGATTTCCAATCTTTTTATGTGAAGCCCAAAAAAGTGCGCTAATTTTAACGGCTAAATGAGCGTCATAATAAAAATTGGAAGCAAGTATTCTATTTTCAAACCAAACCAGCAGAAATAAAGAGGACTTTTTCAAAAAAAATTGGTTTTACTTAATTTGCAAGTGATTCAATATTAAATTATTAAAAGGGTTGAATTGAATTAAAGAAATTTTATTAATTTTCTGTTTTAAATTGTTTTGGAAAATTATTTTTTTCGGTACATTCGATAGAACCTAAAATTCTATGTTTGATTTTTTATATTTTTTATGTGAAAGCCCGAAAAAGTGCTTAATTCAGCGGCTAAAATGACGTCAAAAAATTAATATTCAAAGCATTATTCTATTCTCAGACCAAACAGAATAAAATAAGATTTTCAAAAAAAATTTTTTACTTAATTGCAAGTTATTTCTTTATTAAAGTTATAAAAGTTAAATTGAAAAAGGAATTTGTTATATTTTCTGTTTTAAATGATTTTGGACAATTTTTTTTCGTACATCGATAGAGCTGAAAATTCTATTTTGATTTTTATATTTTTGTATGTGAAAGCTAAAAAAGCTCAAAATTTCAGCGGCTAAAATGACACCTCAAACTGAAAATATTAACAGAAATATCGCATCACTCAGCAAATTCAGTGCAGCTTTTTAAATTTTGATATCTATCTTAATTTTCCGATTCTGGCACTTTTAAGTTATGCAATATTATTTGAGGGCCTTGCTTTAGCACAAAAGTAACTTTGGCTCTGGGCTCTTTCTCGTGCTCTCCGCGGCGCCCTAAACCACTGCAGGCCAGGTGCAAATTGTAAGTTAAGGTGACGGGTAGGTTAAGTTATTGAAAGACTAAATTTGTTTTAATTTGTGTTTTAAACGGTTTTGGAATAATAATTTTCGAAATCCGATAGAGCTGAAAAATTCTATTTTGATTTTTATATTTTTTATATGTTGAAAGCCCGAAAAAGTGCCTAAATTTCAGCGGCTAAAATGACGTCAAAAATTAATATTCAAAGCATTATTCTATTCTCAGACCAAGCAGAATAAATAGGACTTTTCAAAACAATTTTTTTACTTAATTTGCAAGTTATTTCTTTATTAAAGTTATTAAAAGCTTAAATTGAAGAAGGAATTTGTTTATATTTTCTGTTTCAAATTGATGTTGAAATTCTTTTTTGTACATCGATAGAGCTGAAAATTTCATTTTGATATTTTATATTTTTGTATGTGAAAGTCCAAAAAAGCCCAAAATTTCAGCGGCTTAAATGACACTCAAACTGAACTTTATATTTACAAAAAGTACCATCATCACTCAGCAATTTCAGTGCACCTTTTTAATTTTGATATCTTTCTTTAATTTTCGAGTTCTGACTTTTGAGTTATGTCAAATATAATTTTTATTCAATGAAGTGAGTCCCTAATTAGTGATGTTTGTCTAATTGATCAAGTATTCTTCTTCAACTTAAAACTCCGCTGTTTCCAACAAAATTAGTTTGAGGTTACAAAATTTTAGGAAGACGAGGGTTCCTGTCTTAATTTTTGTCTCAAAGAGGGGGGGTGCCGAAATTCCGAAGACCCACGTTGACCAAGACACAAAAAAAAGATGGACCAAAATCATTCAAGTATTTAGGGGATTAAAAATTGTTCAGTCCAGCGTAGGGAACAAGGATCGAACATAGGGGGTATAAGGGGATATTCTTATTTCTATCTTTTAACAGGCAAATAAGATATTTGTTACTCGGGCATCATAATCGATATGTATCGGATAGCGCGAGTCCGAATTTTCGGCAATTTAAGCAGAAGTTCAACTTAAAACAAACCTCAATTTTGGGAAAGAAATCCGAAAATCCGCCTACGCAATTTTCGACCAATTTTTGGGAATTTTTTTTAACTCCTGTAGTGTCTTTGGAGCCATCCGTTGCTCGATGGCCTTAATCGCAATTAAGGACCCTTAATCATTAGTGAATGACAATTTACAAAAGTGATCGATCGACTATCTTGATAATTGACGTCTATGCGTTTTTTTTTCCGAAAATTTTCACTTTATTACATTACTTATTTTTGCAAATAAAATTTAAATCATCAGAAAGCCTTTGAGGGGATCAAAAAAAAATTCTAAACTTTTTCTCACAACACCATACGCCCCAAAATGAATCACGTGACCGTATTTAAGGAATAAGTAATAAAAGTAGTACTAGGTTTTTTTTCAAAAAATTACTTAAATCATTTTTGAAAAAGTAAAGTGTGTTCTTAGAATTTTCGAGACTTTTATTACACCAAAGACCAAAACGACACGTGACCTTCAAATTAGGAAATAAGGTTTGGTACAAGTAAACAATATGTGATCAAATTACGCCGAAAAAATTTTAGGGCAATAAACGACCTAATTTAACCTTACGCACCAATAATTCTCTAGCCCCGGTACCACCACTCGGAATATTGTACAGAGCACTTTTCAAAAAATCATAAAAGCAGTACACATCATCCGATAAGAGGCTGAAGCACCATAGTTTAAACAATTATCTTTAAACCTAATTTTTATTAATACAATATATGATCAAGTGTCAACCTACACTATTGCGCCCGGAAGAGAACATTTTCCATATTTTTTGTCTAGACTATTTCAAAACCCATGACATTTTCAAAGTTCATACATTTTTAATCACATATAAGTATGTGAAATAATTTCTTGACACAGACATCAATTTAAAAAAAATTAACGCATGAGAATAATCAAGATCTTTTTATATTTTGTAAATTTTTATTTTCGAAAAATTTTCTATTTTTTTCTCTAGCTTTGTTTCTCGTCCAACCATAAATATGAAATTAGAAATTTTGAAATGATATTTTCGGAATGTATTTTTTTACTGCTCTCTATTGAGGCGCTAAAGGGCAACAAAAAGGCGCAATATTAAGTGAATTCGATTTTTTTGTTTACAATCCTCCATCCACATTTTTAATGTAATAATTACGCAAACATACAGATTATATCACAGTGAGTTGAAAATGAAGAGAGCAATCGGAAACGCGATGATTTCCACAGCCGACAATGTGACCAGAGCGTCCATACCCGTGGGTGCGCGTATATCAGGGCCCGGTGTCATTCAAAACAAGATATAAATCAAAATAAATAATTAGAGGTAAGCCGGTGATTGATTACTTCAAGAGAAATATATTTATACTAGAGAAATGATTTATCGGTAAGTGGGTTGACTATTTTATCATACGCGAGTTTTCAATAATGATTTTTTAAATTTACAGAGTTATTTTTCAGGTTTTCTTGAAATCAATAACTCCACCGAAAATGCGCTCGCGTCGCGCAAAAATAAAAGTCCGGATTATTCTTAAAAGATTGGTCGAATGGCGAAACAACTTCTTGTATCAAGTGATTGGACTTCGTAAATCATAATAAGAACTCGAATAAATTTTTTATCGTAAGTTTTGTGAGACAAAAGTGCTCGATAAAAAACGTTTCTTATTTTCTTTCAAGGCGCTCTAACTTCAATAAAAAATTATCTCACGCAATTAAAATTCTAGATTATTCGGAATCTCCGTACAATTTTGAGTTCTACCTGATATTAGCCGATTAAAAATATTTGCACATTAAATGTGAGAGTGGTTTGTTTGAGTCGTTCCTGACTCATAAGAGGAGCACTCAAAATATATTTTTGTTTTGTCTTCGAGAGGTATAAATCAGAGGGTATTAATGCAATCCAGTTTTTAATTCGATATTTGAAAATTTCAGACAATTTGTATAACCATGTGAATCTCAAAAATAAATTAGGGTTAAAATTCTACAGATACTCGTGGGTCGATAAATGTCAATCTCGTACAATAGTGTACGATGAGTGCGTCAGTTGAGAGTTTTGACAATAATATTTTCAAAAAGCGTCACGTGAT
>SCLH01001309.1:52853-65552 GCA_004367855.1 Oikopleura vanhoeffeni | reverse complement strand
ACAAAGAAATCTGATTTACTTTATTTTGTTTATGAAGTTCAATGGTTTTCAGGGGAAGCTTCATAGTTCATAGTTGGCAAAAACAACCAAATTTCTACAGTACGTCGCGAAAAGTTTGCAATAGTTCAATATTTAAACAAAAAAGCGTGGTTTGGAGTTTTTGCTAAAGGCTTATACGAAACAGTATATCAAATTGAGACGCAATAAAATAGGAAATAGTCATCGGCTCGCATTCATAATCTCATAATATTTTAATTTAATTGAATTATAAATTTTCTTAATAAAAAAAATATAATATTTTTATGTCCAAAAATTAGACGTATTCGTATTTTCAAAATATAATTTAAACCCTCGCTTTGGCTTTTCTGCATTCTACCGATGCCAAGATTGTAATATAGGAAAAACAGTTTTGTTGGAATGTTACCAAAACCAAAAAATTGATGACATCAGAGAAATTTCCGAACCTCAAACATAATTTGTGGGGACCATTTTTCACAAAATTCATTTTCATTAAAACAACTCCAACTTGTCCGAATGGCAATATCTTTGTATACGATTCCGATTTTCTTGTTGGGCCCAGTAATATAAAATGCAATGCGAGACAGCAAATTAGTTCATTCACGTTCAGGGGAAAGAACTTTTGTTTTTCCTATAAATGATCAATTGAACGCCAAGCCATCAATCGCTCGAACGGCCTTGTAGGAATAACTTGGAAATTATTTGCATTCAATTTTATAAAACGTCATGAGTTAATGTTTGAAACGCCTCAAAAAAGTGGTAATCTCATAGGCCCACATTAGTCTTCGACAACTCGCGCGCCAATTTGGTCTAGAAATTTGGCAAAAAGCGCGTTTAGAAATTATTTTTTTTTTTTGCCGTTTCATACTATTTGACTCATATCTATTATGATGTTCCAAGATGCTTAAAAAATATTTCTTGATTTGAAAAAAATATTGAAATTTTTTTAAGGCACTCGTGCCGTAATGAAATATATTTCGCGAAGATTTTAAAATTAAAAATTATTAAAATGGTGGAGTATTCTTTTTTAATGATATGATATAAATTAATCCGTTTTTTAAAATGTACCATCTAAATTGATCGAACCCCCTCAAATATTCAATTATCTGTTCTGTAAGGCTTCTCATTTTTTTATACAGCAGAGTCGCCGTTAATTACGCGAAAGGTTACGCATTTTATTTGTCTCGACGACTTCCTATTCCTACGCGGTGGTTTTGAACAAGACAATTTATTCAATTAAGTTAGTATTAAAATTTATCTTAAATTAACCGAATGAATAAATTGTCCTTAAAGATGGCCAGTCGCACGTCGTTTGGCTCTGTGGAGCCATAATTACGAACGATACCCCCAATTGAAACCCCCCCAAATTATGTATAAGGTCGAACAAAACTTTGAAAGATCATCTGCTCTGCACAGCCGTTCTCAAATTTACAAAAGCCCTAACTAAACCAATATAAAATACGTCAATTTTTTTCAACAAATTTTACGCTCTTCTTTGAAAAAATGCTTTCCCGTTATCATTGTACGCAATGAAAATTTCCTCATAGAAATATTGGCATACTCAAATATCATCCATCAAATTTTGAGGTTTAATTGACGGCATGAAATCGATGCAATTGAGCTCGATACCACATCGAGAATTTTAACGAGAAGAATCAAAAAATTGATAACTTAATGCTTACTTAAACAATTTCTATTTGCATTACTTGTGCATAATCAGATTTGTGAGCACCAGGCTTGTAAAGAGGATTGACTTTTGCCGTGAATTTCATTTTTTTGGCTAAGTTCAAGCAAAAGATAGTGAAAAAATGAGGATTAGAATATAAATCGGGGAATGATCTTTTCAAAAGCCTGGTGGAACAATTGATCCAAACACGAAGGCAACAAGTTTTTCCGAGAAGGCAACCGATCCTTATCCAAGAATCAGACCCTATTCGATTTGGTTGAAAAACTTGTTTTAACATTTTTTATCAATTTCAAAAATTCACTCTCTTTTTTCATTATAAGTAAATATATTTGGATGTAATTTTGAAAGAAATCTTGGCTCAAAAAATAATTAATTAAATTATTTAGCACATTCAAAAATTGTTAAATGTCTTCACTCTATGGTATCTAACGTCAGATTAAAAAAATCTTCGACTACATATATGTGTTCAATGTCGCTCAAAATGTTCGGGTCGACCTTTGGCATATTTTCAGTCTCACAAATTCCCGTAGGTCAGTCCGACTTTCTATTCTTACTTCCAATGGTAGCTAAGACTTCAATTAAAATGCCCTGACTGATGAACTTAGGCTGTCCGAGGTCGTTCAATTACTTTATTGCAAAATTCATTAAATTTTACACATTGTTCCGCTGATGAACAAATAAGAATTTTTTAAACTATTTGATTAAGTCCCGATTTTGTATTAGTTAAATATTTAATACCAGGGGGGCAAAATTTAACTGTTTTCTTTTTTTTTTTATCTGACGCTTAGATATCGTGTCAGACCATATTCTACGATTTCTGAATAAACTTAAGATTGTCTGACTTAGGGACCGCCCTAGAATCTAGGCCTAGATAGTCTTCATGATAATTAAATAAAAACAATAGATCCCAAATAAATTCCTAGCGTTACATTTTATTCCTCAGACAAATCTTACATGGTGACAGGCATATTTTGAATATCAGTTTTTCCAAATTGTTAATGAGTGACATGTATTGAACCCCACACTTGACATTTATGCTCCTCTTTCAGCTCTAAGTTTTGTGTAAATATCCATTGTCCCCCCTTCTACCGATATGACATTGGAAATCATGGAAATAGTTTTCCTGGAAATATTACTAGCGCAATAATTTCCTCCGGAGTATCGTCCTTCTGGCGATGATACATTTCATAAAATATTAATGGGCCAATTTGATCACATTAAGTGAGCCTTCCACATTTTCCGGCCAAATTTTTCTTAACAAATAGGGTTGTGTATTTGTTCCCGATCATCATGAGGATTTTCCCCGTAAAGTCTCTAAATTCTTCGCATCGTGGAAGTGATTCCAGAATGATAAAGATTGGTTCTGGCTCTCTATCGATTATCAATTTTCTACGAAAAGTCTGATGGAACCATTAACCGCCTAATGAGTTGCAATTTAATCTCATCTTCATCAAATGTAATTGGTCAAATTGCAAATAATTTTCATTTTGACCAAATTTGGGTAACACTAAGCACGCGCCGTGCTTCCGTAACTCAATTGGTCTCGATAATTTTTTTTAAATTCAGACCAATTTGGGTAACGGAAAAGCACGGGCGTGCTTAGTGTACCCAAATGGGTACACTAGACACCGACTCGTTATTTAATCATAGAAGTTATACATACTAGCGGCTAAAATTTTCGGGAGCGTGCTTTCTGTACCCAAATTGGCCAATCGAACTTTTTGTTCCTCCCTATACTTTGTTACCGTGGGTACAGAAAGGCACGCCCGTGCTTTCTGTACCCGCAATTGGTCTGTATTATTATTATTTTTTTTAGACCAATTTTGGGTACAGAAAGCGACGCCCGTTGCTTTCATGTACCCAAATTGGTCCTAAATAAAAAGTTTGCATTGTCATGTCAACAATTAAACGGAGGCAACAATCAGCAATGAAGCAATAATAAGTTAAACAAAGTAATCTGATTTAACTTTTATTTGTTTATTGACAAGTTCATGGTTCGTTATATTTTTTGAATTCTGAACGGGGTTGTTTAGTCACATTGAGTCATCTAATATATTTTATAATGAAATGTAAAATCGCATTTCCCACCTAACCTAGATAGTCTTCAGAAATTAAAAAAAATAATAGATCCAAAAAATTCCTAGGTTAGAATATTATTTCAGACAATCTACAGGTGACAACGCATATTTTGAATTATCATTTTCAATTGGGTAATTAGTGAAATTATTGACCTCACACTTGCATTATGATCCTCTTCAGCTCTAAATTTTTTTTGTGGTAAAAATCCATTGTCCCCTTCTACGATATGACATTGAAATTACATGGACAAAGGTTCTGAAATATTTACAGCGCAATAGTCCCCGCAATATTTTTTTGACATCCGACACCACCTGGTGGAGTACAGGAGCACTTTGATTTCTCGGCCTTGATTATCATGAGACGACCTGCAATTATACTTATATGGGTAAATTTCAAGCGAAAAATTTTGAAACTCAATTATTTTACATTGTTTTGTATAAATGTGAATAAATCATTTGCAGAAAAAAAATTGATAAATTGAAATAATGCTTCTAGTATAATCTACTATTAAGCACCTGTTTTATTTTGTATGCTTTGTTGTCGTGGTTTATACGCCGAGGTTATTACGTTTCGACCAGTGTCATTATTTAAATACTAAAAATAAAAAAATAATTAAATGATGTCGGCATCTAAAAAGTTTCTTTTGAAGATGCGAAATCGTCGCTTAGAAATAACTTAAAGTATCAACGCAATGTTCGTGAATCGAGTTTATGGTCAAAAAAGTTCTCCTGAGTCGAAATCAAGTTAAAAATCTAATCATTTTTAAAAATAAGTGTTTCATGCAATATACCAAAAAAAAATCTTCGCCACAAGGTGGTGCGGTGTGGAAAAATAAATGATGCCGACATTTTCTCTTGAAAATTTTTCGCATAGTATAATTTCAGTCTTTATGATGCTCCAGTCCAACATTACAAAAATGCTCTTTACCCCATCAGGTGGTTCGGGTGTCAAAAATAGCATGCAAAAATTTCTCGTGAAAATTTTACCCATATAAAGTATATTGCAGTCTCTATGAATAATCCAGCGCCGAGAATCAAAAAGTGCTCTTTACTCCACCAGGTGTGTCGCGTGTCAAACAAATAATGCCAAAAATTTTCTCGTGCAAATTACCCATATAAGTATATGCAGGTCTCTATGATAATCAAGTGCCGAGAAATCAAAGTGCTCTTTAACCACCAGAATGGTGTCGGATGTCAAAAATAATAATGCCACAAATTTTTTCGTTAAAATTTACCTCTATTCAGTATATTTGTAGGTTTAGATAAATGTGTAGTTTCTTTTCAAACCCAGTGCGGTTGGACGTGCAAATTAAACCGGTGTTTTTTGCTGATTACCAGTAAACCGTGGAGTCTGAACACCGACAAAAAATTTTGAATTAAATTTTTTTTGGCTACACCATGCAAAAACCGATTTCTTGTACCTGCGTCACGGTTTGCTTCCAAGGGGGGGGGCACTAAAAAAATAGTTACCTAAAATTTCCATCGTGGAAGTGATTCCAGAATGATAAAATTGGTTTGGACTCCTCCGATATTAAATTTCACGAAAGTCTGATTGGAGCTTAACGCCTGATGACGTTTGCAATTATCCTCATCTTATGTCAAATTTAATTGGTCAATCGCAAATAATTTTCATTTTGACCAATTTGGGTACACTAAGCACCGCACCGTGCTTTCCGACCAAATTGGTCTCGATATTTTTTTTAAATTCAGAAAACATCTTCGGGTCGGAAAGCACGGGCGTGCTTAGGTCCCAAATGGGAGCACTAAGCACACGACTCAAAATTTCTCTGGTGCATAGAATAATATAACATCTAAAAATGCAAATGAAATATTTCAATTTAAAAAAATACTGTCATTATTTTCGGATGATTTATTGAGTTTAAAAATTTTAGCTTTTATTTTTGTAATTTTTTTATCTGAAAGTGGAAATTTCAAGAGTATTTTATTTGTCAAGCGCGAGTAGAATGGAGGAGAACATATCTGATTTTTTAATTCCCTATTTCAAGTTATTTTATAATAAAAATTATAAAAAAAGCCTAAATTGACAAAAACAATTTTTTATACTTGGGTGTTCAAAAGGGTTTGCGCAAATTATTTTTCGAACATTCTGTCAGAGCTATACATTTCGGTTTTTTATTTTTTCAATTTAATTGTCAAAAAATGGCTTCAAGGTAAAGGGTAAAATGAAGTCACAAATGAAATTTTGAAGCTGGTTTCCTATTTTTAATGGGAGCAGAATTGAGAAAAACTTTCTTTTTTTTAAATTCATTTAATGTTTAAGTAATTTTCAATTCATCAAAGTTTAGGCAATTATTGTTTGAGGGCCTAGCGTTAGCAGAAAAGTAACTTTGTCTCTGGCTTCTTTCTCCGTGCTCTCTGGCGCCTCTAAAACACTGCAGGCCAGGAGCAAAAAATGTTAGTACGTGACGGGGTAAGGTTTAAATGAAAAACAAAATTTGTTTAATTTGCTGTTTAAACGGTTTTAGATAATTATTTTTCGTGACATTCATAAAGCTTAAATTTTGCTTGATTTTCAATCTTTTTATGTGAAGCCCAAAAAAGTGCTGAATTTAACGGCTAAAATGACGTCATAATTAAAATTGGAAGCAAGTATTCTATTTCTCAAACCAACAGCAGAATAAAGAGGACTTTTTCAAAAAAAAAATTGTTTTACTTATTTGCAAGTGATTCAATATTAAAATTATTAAAAGGGTTGAATATGAATTAAAGAAATTTTATTATATTTTCTGTTTTAAATTGTTTTGGAAAATTATTTTTTTCGTACATTCGATAGAACCTAAAATCTATTTTGATTTTTTATATTTTTTATGTGAAAGCCCGAAAAAGTGCTTAATTCAGCGGCTAAAATGACGTCAAAAAATTAATATTCAAAGATTATTCTAATTCTCAGACCAAACAGAATAAATAAGATTTTCAAAAGAAAATTAATTTTACTTAATTTGCAAGTTAATTTCTTTATTAAAGTTATTAAAAGCTTAAATTGAAGAAAGGAATTTGTTATATTTTTTCTGTTTTAAATGATTTTGGACAACTTCTTTTTTGTACATCGATAGAAGCTGAAAATTCTATTTTGATATTTTAATATTTCTGTATGTGAAAGCTAAAAAAGCTGCAAAATTTCAGCGGCTAAAATGAACCTCAAACTGAAAATATTAACAAGAAATATCAGCATCACCAGCAAATTCACAGTGCAGCTTTAAATTTTGATCATCTATCTTAATTTTCCGAGTTCTGGCACTTTTAAGTTATGCAATATTATTTTGAGGGCCTTGCTAGCCAAAAGTAACTTTGGCTCTGGCTTTTCTCGTGCTCTCAAACGCGGCGCCCTAAACCACTGCACGGCCAGGTGCAAATTTTGTAAAAGTAAGGTGACGGGTAGGTTAATTATTGATTAAGACTAAAATTTGTTTTGTAATTGTGTGTTTTAAACGGTTTGGAATACATAATTTTCGGAAATTCCGATAGAGCTGAAAAATTCTATTTTGATTTTTATAATTTTTATATGTTGAAACCCGAAAAAGTGCTAAATTTCAGCGACTAAAATGACGTCAAAAATTAATATTCAAAGCATTATTCTTCTCAGACCAAAAGCAGAATAAATAGGACTTTTTCAAAAAATTTTGTTTACTTAATTGCAAGTTATTTCTTTATTAAGTTATTCAAAACGCTTAAATTGAAGAAGGAATTTGTTATATTTCTGTTTCAAATTGATGTTGATCAAATTTTTTTGTACATGCGATAGAGCCTGAAAATTCCATTTTGAATTTTATAATTTTGTATGTGAAACGTCCAAAAAAGCCCAAAATTTCAGCGGCTTAATGACAACTCAAAGCTGAATTTATATTACAAAAAGTACATCATCATCACTCAGCAATTTCAAGTGCACCTTTTAATTTTGATACTCTTTCTTTAAATTTTCGAGTTCTGGACTTTGAGTTATTCAAATATAATTTTTATTCAATGAGGAGTCCCTAATCTAGTGATGTTTGTCTAATTGATAAGTAATTCTTTTCAACTTAAAACTCCGCTGTTTCCAAGCAAAATTTATGTTGAGGTTACAAAATTGTTAGGAAGACGAGGAGTTCCTGTCTTATTTTTGTCTCAAAGAGGGGGGTGCCCGAAATTCCGAAGAACCCACGTTGACCCAAGACACAAAAAAAGAATGGAAAAATCATTCAAGTAATTTAGGGGATACAAAAATTGTTCAGTCAGCGTAGGGAACAAGATCGAACATAGGGGTATAAGGGGATATTCTTATTTCTTCTTTTAACAGGCAAATAAGATATTGTGTTACTCGGGCAATCATAACGATATGTATCGGATAGCGCGAGCTCCGAATTTTTCGGCATTTAAGCAGAAGTTTCCAAACTTAAAACAACCTCAATTCTTGGGAAGAAATCCAAAATCCGCCTACGCAATTTTCGACCAATTTTGGGGAATTTTTTTTAACTCCTGTAGTGGTCTTTGGAGCATCCGTTGCTCGATGCCTTAATCGCAATTAAGGACCCTAATTCATTAGGAATGACATTTACAAAAGTGATCGATCGACTATCTTGATAAATTGACGTCTATGCGTTTTTTTTCGAAAAATTTTCAAACTTTATTACATTACTTTTTTTGCAAACTAAAATTTAATCATCAAAAGCCTTTGAAGCGGGATCAAAAAAAAAAATTCTAGAACTTTTTCTCACAACACCATAGCCCCAAAATAATCACGTGACCGGCCTATTTAAGAATAAGGTTTAATAAAAGTAGTACTGTTTTTTCAAAAATTACTTAATATCATTTTTGAAAAAGTAAAGTGGTTCCTTAGAAATTTTCGAGCTTTTTAATTACACCAAAGACCAAAACGACACGTGACCTCAAATTAGAAATAAGGTTTGGTACAAGTAAACAATAGGATCAAATTCGCCGAAAAAATTTTGGGCCAATAAACACTAATTTTTAACCTCTACGGCACCAATAATTCTTAGCCCCGGTACCCACCACTCGGACATATTGTACAGAGCACTTTTCAAAAATCATAAAAGCCAGTACACTCATCCGATTAAAAAGTAAGGCTGAGCACATAGTTTAAACAATTATCTTTAACCTAATTTTTATTAATAAAATATATGATCTTAAAGTGGTCAACACTACAATATTGGCCGGAAGAGACATTTTCCATATTTTTGTCTAGACATTTCAAAACCCATGACATTTTAGTTCAACATTTTTAATACATATAAGTATGTAATAATTTCTTGACACAGGGACAAATTTAAAAAAAATTTAACGCATGAGAATTAATCAGATTTTTAATTTTGTAAATTTTTATTTTCGAAATTTTCTATTTTTCTCTAGCTTTGTTCTCTCAAATAAATATGAATTAAAATTTCTGAAATGATATTTTCCGGAATGTATTTTTTTACTGCTCATTTATTGAGGCGCTAAAGGGCAAACAAAAAGGCGCAATTTAAGGTTCGATTTTTTTGTTTACAATCCTCCATTCTTTTTTAATGTAATATTACGCAAACTACAGATTATATCACAGATGAAGTTGAAAATGATAGAGAGCAATCGGAAGGATGATTTCACAGCCGCAAATGTGACCAGAGCGTCCATATCCCGTGGTGCGGCGTATATCAGGGCCCGGTGTTCATATCAAAACAAGAATATAAATCAAAAATAAATAATTAGAGGTAACGCTGTGATTGATTACTTCAAGAGAAATATATTTATACTAGAGAAATGATTTATCGGTAAGTGGGTTGACTATTTTATCATACGCGAGTTTTCAATAATGATTTTTTAAATTTACAGAGTTATTTTTCAGGTTTTCTTGAAATCAATAACTCCACCGAAAATGCGCTCGCGTCGCGCAAAAATAAAAGTCCGGATTATTCTTAAAAGATTGGTCGAATGGCGAAACAACTTCTTGTATCAAGTGATTGGACTTCGTAAATCATAATAAGAACTCGAATAAATTTTTTATCGTAAGTTTTGTGAGACAAAAGTGCTCGATAAAAAACGTTTCTTATTTTCTTTCAAGGCGCTCTAACTTCAATAAAAAATTATCTCACGCAATTAAAATTCTAGATTATTCGGAATCTCCGTACAATTTTGAGTTCTACCTGATATTAGCCGATTAAAAATATTTGCACATTAAATGTGAGAGTGGTTTGTTTGAGTCGTTCCTGACTCATAAGAGGAGCACTCAAAATATATTTTTGTTTTGTCTTCGAGAGGTATAAATCAGAGGGTATTAATGCAATCCAGTTTTTAATTCGATATTTGAAAATTTCAGACAATTTGTATAACCATGTGAATCTCAAAAATAAATTAGGGTTAAAATTCTACAGATACTCGTGGGTCGATAAATGTCAATCTCGTACAATAGTGTACGATGAGTGCGTCAGTTGAGAGTTTTGACAATAATATTTTCAAAAAGCGTCACGTGATTCTTAATTTTTTCAAGAAATAGGCAGATTAATTATGAACACACCAACACCTTATTTTGGAAATTATTTCGTGCACGTGATTTTAACTCGATTTGGTGTAAGAGACAAAATCTTAAACACGCTTAAAGTTGACCCTGGAATTTTTTTGACATAATTTGAACATTTTTTTCCAAACTTACTGTACTATGCCTTTTTTCCAAAAGTATCGAATCACGTGGAAGACACCTTAAAGACACCTTAAAAAAAATCCGTACGAAACTTCCTAAGACTTTTATTGCATTACAGTCATGGCCTCCGGTTTAAATTGAGCATTTCTAGAAGTCAAACTCCAAATACTGGATTACATAAGATGCGGTAGGCGCAGAAAATATGAGAGTAAATCTTTCTTATCACGAGAAATAGATATTCCACAACAGTTTAAGAGTCATTTTATTAGAGAATTTTGTTAAAAACATTTATTTTTGTTTGCAGATTTAATATTCAAATTGGTGACGGTATAATTTTTTTTATTTGAAAATATCAAATTAACCGTAAATTTGGGTTACTTATGCACTTGTTTGTGAGAATCGGCAAAAATGAGAGTTTTTAATTTTCTTTTTCACATAATATATGTTGATAATGAATATTCGGTTATATGCTTGATTGAAACGCAAAGCGGATGGCAAAAAGACACTACGGGTTCAGAGATTGTCGGCCACTACGAGAGTTAATAATACTCACTCTTCGTTGTGAAAAATTTCTGCTGATAAAAATTAACAATGATTCCTATTTAAAAGCAAAAACTTGAATTTTTCCCTTCTTCCTTAATAAGGGGGCTTGATATTGGGAGCGCCAAAGTTGATTGATGTCCGATATCAGCTGATCAACTCTCAGGCCATAATGCCGGCCTGGGATTCGATAATACTGGGATTCGAAAACGAGCTATAG
This sequence comes from Oikopleura vanhoeffeni, assembly GCA_004367855.1. Classification (NCBI taxonomy): domain Eukaryota; kingdom Metazoa; phylum Chordata; class Appendicularia; order Copelata; family Oikopleuridae; genus Oikopleura; species Oikopleura vanhoeffeni. Next base: position 54,381 of record SCLH01001309.1, on the reverse strand, counting down.
AGATCACCATCATTTTCAAGATTCACTTCGGTTGGATAAAGGATATGATATACCGTATATCATTTACGTTACAGTAGTGACTCTGTTGTAGTTACCCCTGAACTATTGAAAAAGGGTAACTATAAGTTATAGTCTATAACAGATAAAAAGTAACTTAAATGAGTGATTGCTCGGGGTAACTTTAACAGATAATTACCAAGTTTTCAATTTGAAATTTTTTTTGTTTTATTATATGTCTATTTTGTATTTTAAAAAACAGACATAACTTAAATTCATTATAAGGGGGTTGGGTAACAAGAATCACATGATTCAACAAAATAGTTTTTATTTCTAGTATCCGCAATAACAATAATTATTCTTCAAAAGTGATGAAATGTCATGTTTTGACGCGTGGTATCACTCGTCTCATTCCACCACCACAAATAAACCAATATGATGTTCCCAGTTTCGTTAACGTGGTTTTTCACAGCGTAGGCGCGCCTAGACAACACAACCTTGGAAATAAACGCTAGGAATTAAACCAAATGAACTTATTTGTACTATAAAAACAAACAGAATAATTTTTTCGACGAAATACGGACAAAAAATATAACAAATTATTTCGTAATTTTATACATTTTATGTTTTAATTCAATTTCAAATCAAAATTGACCGACTCTTATTCCGATTTTAAAGAGAATTTCTGAATTAATTTGTTACCCGTCTTCCAAACAACAGAGAATAATTTTCAACGAAAATAACGGACAAACTATAACAATAGTCGTAGTTTCATAAAGTTTATGTTTTATTCAATTTGAAACAAAGACCGACCTTATTCCGATTTTTTGTGTGAATTGTAGAACATATTTTTAACCAGTTTTCACTGCGGTACCGTTGAGCCATCCTTAACCAGAATCATAAAAGTTACTTGCAGTGATAGAGAAGGTTTAGTCTCTGCCCGTATTTTTATTCTCGATTTATTGTCTAATCTGCCCGTTATCAACCCTTCAGTCCAGCTGGAGGACAGGGCTACTTTCCCCAGGCAATTCCAACATTCTACACCCACAAGCGAGTACTGGTAGCATTTGAGACTCGACTGAAATTTTTCCGTAGATAATCTTTAAAATGTTTATATTTGAAAATATAGACAAAATACTTGTAAGTTGATGAGAAGTCTTTTTATTTTCATTTGTCATGAAAAAGATATTTTAATTGCGATTTGAACAAACTTTTTTAATTTTTTTTCAAAATTTGATATTTCTGAGAATTTGAATCGCTGTTTCAGAAAAAAAGAGACACAAAAATAAAAATTGTGGACCTCGGGGCTCTGGACATGCTCTTCAGTGTGTTATTTGTTTGACTTTCAAGTCTCTGTCGAGAGATTTAGAGAGTTGACGAATTTTTTGAGAGACCTTTAAATAACGGCAAAAAGCGAGTTTTTGCCGATTTTAGCGCTGGATGATTTTTTGTAGATAAACGTACCTCAAGGCTCTGCGCATGTTTTTTCTGGTCAACATCAACTATGAATTTTTAATGTATCTTTAAAACT
>SCLH01001308.1:44114-55269 GCA_004367855.1 Oikopleura vanhoeffeni | reverse complement strand
TTCCGTCAACATTTTTTGTGTGACCCGTTCTAAATGTACTCATAAGAGATTGAGCTTGTCAAAATCGAGTCTATTTCCTTCTGACTTCTTGAAATATTGAAAGTTTGAGCCTGATATTGAGAATATTAATCATTTTCTTTGGTGTAAAAATTAATGGACTTTTTTTCTCGCCCGGTATATAAAGTAAAGTCGGTTCTGCCCGAGGAATTTTAGCAACTTATATATTGTACTTGTTTCGTCATATCTATTTTTCAATTTACCAATTTCATATTTAAACGATCAGGCCTGACTATTTTTTTCCTTTTTAATTTTTGATAGTAATCCAAAAAAAATTGAATAAAGTTTTTTGTTCAAATACTTTTTTTAAAGGACATTTTTGCCGAATCTTGAGATACCAAAACTTTGAGCGCCGTATTAAATAACCCAAAACAATTCCAAGGAATCGCAGAACGTGCAATTTTGGACACACTTTTGATATCGGACTTTTTTAAAAAATGCTGTTTTTACGTCGCGAAATGAAGTTAACTTCATTTGGTTTAGTTTATTATTGTTTTTTGGCTTAGGACAGATATTTAAAGATAAGTTAAGCCCGTCGCTTACCTCCTTAAATTTTCAAATATCATAACCAGGCACTACTTAAATATAGTTTGCTATTAAATTTCGTGTTGGATAAAGCGCTTTTATTGCCAATTTGTGACCAGAAAAAACTGACCATGTATGAGCCAGTAGTTCAACATCGATAAGAACATCATCAAAAATGCTTTGAAACAGACTTCAATTCGGTTTTCTAAAAATATTATCCACGTCTAATCAAAATTAAGCAATTCACTTTTATGTTAATTTTATGAAGCACAATATATTCATAATATATATCAATAATCATATATTCATAGCTTTTTGAACATATTTATAGTTTCAAATTTATTTTTGAGCGCAGAACTTATGTCATAAAAACTAACCTTCTGGAACGTTCTTACTCAAGTTGTTTCGAATAAAACAAATCTCGAAGCTTATCAGATGTAGCGAACTATACTAAAGAATTATAATAGTAATCGAAACGCTAATGCTAAAACCTCCGAAATAAAAATGTGCTTCAACTACACTAACTGTGGATATTTTGAAATTCGGAGAAGGTAATGAACGATAACGAGAAAATACTAAAATTAGTTTTTATTTGGGACATGACATAGTCAGAAATTAATGCTGTATGATCAGGGTTCGGACCGGCGAAAATTTGGACTAATGAATTTAATTAAAATTCGAAGATAGAATTTAAAAAATTATCAAAAAAAAATTTTGGGAGAATTTAAAAAATTATCGAACAAAAAAATTTCCGGAGAATTAGGCGGGGATTTTTTAGTTTTAAAGTTTAAAAAACAAATTTGAATTTTATCTCAATCGTGCTCAAATTTGATTCGATTGTAATCTTAAAATTCGGCTTTTTTCGTAAGATTTCTATACCAAAAATCTTCAAACAACCTTTTTTCAATTTTTTTTATAGTGTAGCAAATTTTACTGTGAGTAATTTCCTCATAACTTCAATATAATTGGTTTAAAATAATTAAGTCAAAAAATTGAAATACAGGCCAAAAACTCTCATTTTGAAACCTACTTTCTGACCACTAGGTGGCTCGAATTTTTTTATTATGTTGAATATTTTTTTTACCACTGATTTTCTCTAGGAATATTTTTGTTCTATCTATTATTATTATTGCTAATTTATTTGCAGCCATGGTAAGACCGACTACATTCGACTATAATTACCCTTTATGGGATTATAATGTCCTGCCTACGACAGATATAATTCAGCCCGAGCTTTAATGTTATGCCCATTTTTTATTGGGATGAGTAGACAAAGATATTCAATTACAGCCCAAATTTAGAATCAGGTATAAATAAAGCGCAGAAAACTAATATTAATCCTTGTGTAATTCGTGTAAGCGGTATTCTTCGATAACTTAATTTTATCAACTAATTCGTACAGTCCTCGTTTCGTAACTGGTACAAACACCCTTACTGATACACTGTTTTGGAGATGGTCAATGTGTCCCTAACTGGTACACGTTTTTTGAGGTGTTTGTTGAACTTATGCGTTTATTTAATAAACCCCAAAAGCAAACTTGCTAGGTTCAGCTTAATCACTCAATTTTAAAAATAAATAAAATTTTAGTGCTAAAATTACTTCCACATACTGTTTTTTCGTGAAGAAAAAAATTGGATATATTGATATTCCAACGCTTGGCTAGATCGCTGTCGATTCATTTTTTTTAACTTTGACTGGTGGCGCTGCTGAGCCCGATTTGAAAAAAATACAAAATTTGAATTTGTCTTTCCCGGAGTCGTATAAAATTTTTGAATTCTCCTTGGTCATTTCAGTCATAAACACCGCAAAAGCTTGTGGCGAGATGAAAGTTTTGATAAGCGAAAAAGACATAATCAAATGCTTATGTATGTTTTCGAGTAGGGTACATCCGATTCAAAAAATTCCAAATGTATACCAGGGTCAATAAGTTGATACATCGCAATTTTCTTTCGGTCTTCCAATCTACTAACCAGTTCACCAGCAATAAGGTAACTAGTTTTCGTTTTGTGGAAATTAGCTTTTTTGGCCAATGAAATGCTCGAAGTATTTTGGAGACAGCCAATCACAGAGCGTTATGCGACTGAGAACCCCTTTTCCACTTATCAAAACTTTTATCTCGCCTGTATATTGTTCACTAAAATCAAATTTTATATTTGCCATCACCTAGAAAATTTTCGGATTTTTTAGAAGATAATTGACTTTGGTGAACTAAGTAAAAAATTGATGATGCTGTTATTTGGTATCGATCAAAAGATTCTAGCAATTTTTTCGATTTTTACGAACCTTTTATTGCAAAGGTTTAAAGTACAATTCAATAATTATTTATTTATTAATTTTATACTGGGAACTATGGTTCACTTTATTATGCGAATGATTAAACTGAGACGAAATTTTTGTTAACTAGCCCATATTTCTATGCGGGTAGCGCTTGTCGGAGGGGGTACAAAACGCGAATAAAAAACATCTTGTGAGGTCTCCCTGATTTTCCAGGAAGTATCTTTCGTGAAAAAAATGACAAATGTATCCTAGAAACTTCGAATGTTTCTCGAAAACCATGGTCCATGGCTATAAAGATTTATTCAACGATTGTAAAATGACTTTTGAAAATTTTAAGCTATTTTTGAAACTATTCCGGACTTTTTTGTCAGTGTTTTTCACAGTAATTCTAATCCTGGTAAATGGCTCCACTCTTATCGTATATATGTTTTCAAAAACGATCGTGAATACAAAGCTTGGTTCCACTTATGTAGGTTGTTTCGTCACAAATGTATTGATAAGTTAAATTTCTATGTTAGTTGGTTCCCAACGTTATTCGAGATTTTTTAATATTTATCTTCCAAGCCACACATACAATGCGCTTGAAAATTTAAATAAATGAGACCCATAAGTTATGGGTCATAAGGGATATGCGGCCTTTTGTGATTTCGGTCTGGTATTTTCTAGACTCTGACCTGAACGACGATGTTGACGTTTTCCACTTGTATTACTATCTTCTTTGGGGAAATGATGATGAGAATAATGCATCTTTTAGACAATGAAAGATAAATATGTTGCAATGTATTGATAGGCGCCTGATTATTGATTTTTTGCCTGTAGAAATTTGACTTTTGGTGAACCGGAAATTAAAAGTTCGTAAATAGAGTTCATCTTTTGACAAATGTATTACAAAAGTAAAGCTGTGGTTTCATTAATCAAAAATTGTTCTTACAGCTAATCGAAATTTTAATCAAGAAAATAATTTTTTTCTCTATTTTCGTTCAATGATTTTCTTGCAAATAAGTTGCAAAATATATTCAATGGGGCTTGATGAGATATTCGTTTATTGTCTGTATAAAATGCTAGTTTTCGGGGTTAAACAAAAAGCTTTAATCTGCTCTAACTCTAAAATAACTAGAAATTTAATAAATCTTCTTCGTACCAAACTTTATAATGACTTTATAATTAAGTAATACGTTTATTATGTACACGATTTCCATGGTGAGTATAAACCTGTCAGTTCGAAACAATATGTTCTTTACTGGATACAAAATATTTTCTTGTTTCAGGCAATATTTTTGAAACTGCAGTTAAAATTTTTTTTAATGTGTTTCGAGAAAATTTCCTTCGGTAATTTGTTCATAAAATCATTTTTCTAGCTTGATAAATATTTAAAATATATGTACATCGAACTTATTGATGGTTTCAAAACGAATAATCAGGCAAAAATGATGAAGCGAAACTTGAGTAGGCATATTTATAGTTGCTAGAATAATAATAACTTAGTTTTTCTTCAGGTTTGTTCTTAAAAACCGAGAATATAGCTGCATTCTGTTATCAGAAGAGTGCTGTAAATTATACGATTATACAGATACAGTATAATTTTTAAAATTCTGATAATTAACTAATAAATTCTAAATTGAAGTAGATCTTCTTCGTATGTAAAAGAAAGAGGTGATGGTTTAAAAAAATTGATGCTTAGCAAAACCTCAATTCACCATAAACTAACATTCTCACAAAACGCAGGCTATAAATTAATCTGACAACACTCCCAGATATTTTATAGTTACAAATATCCATTTATGATCAATATTTTTTTAACCTGGGGATTGTAATAGATATATCATAATAGATATCATAGAAAATATATATATTATGATATCATTTACATGTATGTAACTATAAAATATCTGGGAATTCTGTCAGACTCATTTATAACCTGCCTTTTGTAAGAATGTTAGTGTATCGTAAATATAATACACATTTAAACATTATATAGAATTCAAATAATATATTACGTATTTATTAATAATACAGAATGTTCTGATGATGATCACAAATTGTCGTAAATAACTTTACAGCATGCTAACTAATTCAAAAAAACTACGACGCCAATTTATCTCAATATCAAAATAGAATTAATATCAATATAGAAATACATTTTTTTATAAACAACGAAAGCGCTCCGTTGAAAAGTATGTTTCGATAATAAATTATCTCACTCGAATTATAAGGCATTCGAAAAAAAAGTTTTAGGCGCTCTGGAAAATCTGAAATTTCGTAATATTTTTTGAAGTATTTGAAACTAACATCGCTATATGAAAGACGGAGATCCCTAGGTCCTCCGTTGCGCGATCACGTTTGACAAATAAAGCGCTTAAAATAGGGGTCAAGCGCGAACGCGCAACGGAGGGCCTAGATATCTCCTCCTTAAATATAGAACTTAAATAATATATTACGAAATTCTTTGAATAATTATTCAGGGAAAAACAGTCACAATTTTCATTATCTACGACTGGTTTCGGCGTAGTATTATTGTGTATTTATTTACCAGGAAAAAATTCCATAACTCCTTTTGTGCACGGAAAAATCCTACTTTTCCCTTACTGACTACAGACATGTGAATAAATGCAATTACCAACAAAAAAAAAACTTTCGGCTAGTGAAATTTTGGACCAACTCATCAGGAAAAACATTCAATGTTGTGATCAATTTTATGGAAATGATATAAAAGTTGTACCTTAGATTTATTTATCTTGAAGAAGGAGCATAATCATTTAACTACGTTGGGTTCCCTTGTAGTATTATTTCACCTTTGGATCATATTCTGTTGTTTATATTTCTTTTAGAAAATTTACTATCTTTCTGATATTTTGGATCATAATTTAACTTTTCACTGGTTATTGAGCCGCAAAATCAGTCGAAAAAGACTATAGAGTCAAATATTAGGAAAAATGATTTTTTTTAAAGTAATGATTAGAAAATATATATTTGTTTAAAAATAATTGCAGATAAGTTATTAACACGATTCTCACAATAAAAAGTAAAATTTCGAAAGGTTATCTCAGATAATTTTTCGAAATTTTAGTTTTTATTGTGAGAATCGTGTGTTTTGTTAGGACGCCCATTTTTCTGACAGGTCCAGTATAAGGACGCTTAGGAGAAATCGGATCTTCCTACCAAAATAACTTCACTGTGTTAACATGTGATCTGTTGTTAACAACTGTTGTTCTAACGTTAAAATTTCAAATAATGAAAAGTAGACATTTTCGAATGATAATTGCATTTTGGAAAGAACCAGCTAATCTCTTATGACAACGTATTTTTTGCTACTATATCGGTTCTCTTTTTTAATTTTCTTTTTGATTTTCTAAGGTCATGACGGCACTAAATTTCTCCCTTAGTCGCCGCCAGATATCTACTTCAAAGTCAAAAAGGGTGGTGGTCTCTCATTCAACTCAACCGTTAAACTTACAAAAGTGAACCAAAAAATGATTCAAATGGTCCTTGCAGATTACAAAATGTTCAACGCCGAAGTATTGTTTCGTGGTGATTACAGTATTGATGAGTTTTTGGATATTGTAGTCGGAAACCGAATCTATATGCCATGTGTAGGGTTAACAAGAAATATATTTTTGATCGATTTTTAAAGTTTTTTTCAAGTGAACTAAATTTAGTATGGGGGCATTTTTAATCAATTTATTATATACTTTCATTTATTAAATATGATATGAAAACGAGCACTGGGAATATATACAAATGATGATATTAAATAATTTCCTGGATCATCATTCAGGATTTGCTCTTAGTCTATGTGTTAACCCTAATAATGCCTATATGTATTTAATAAAATCGATCAGATATCGTTGGAAGAAGTGGACCGCATTGCTCGGACGAAGAATTCAGGAATCGATCTCAATCTATTTTATTTTTACAAACCGGAAAATATGCGCATTACACACCGAGAGAAACCATAATAAGAGATTTAAATATTTTTGGAACAAGAATTGTATTGGTAAATAATATGTATTAGGTCTTGTACGTTTCAATTTTTTGAAGCAATTAATTATAAATTTAACGAATCTAATTTGTCTGAAGACTTGGGTTTTCTGAAGTCTTTTTTTTACGCCAGAATGCAATTATCGAATGTGTAGCCCGGAAGCGTCATCGTATATTTAACAAGGATATTTTATCAAATTTGCTCTCATTTATTTTCAAACTACTACTTTTTTAAATTCAGAGATTCATTTTTAAATAATTTTTACGGTTTGATCACAGTATAGAAACCTACAAAATCAGAAGCTTTTAGATAGAAGTTAGTCTACAAGACTCTGACAATTTTTCACTTATAAAAATTCGTGCGAACATTTTATTTTTGGAAAAAAATTAATTCGTGGCTGAAATGATAAAAAATATTTCACAATGTTTCTTCTTCGCTTGTTTGAGCCGATCAAATGGTAGAAAGCCAACCTTTATTCTTAGCCAGACAAAAACTGTATGAAAATTTGTATTTATTTTAGATTGTCATTTTTCTATATAAAAAAATTGAGATTTTTTAAAATTTATTATATTTTTCCAAAAATTGTCCGTGATTTATAAAGAATACTTTTTGGTTAATTATTTAAATTTCAGGCAATTTGCTAAAACGAAATTATCATCGCCACGCGATCCCGTCTGTTTATAATTTTATGGAATTAAAATATGCTTTACAAAAAAAGGTAGACATAAAGACGGTTTCTACAAAATATGAAAGCTCGTATTAAAAATTATTTTTTTCATATTTAGTCCTTGTCACACATTACGTGAATTATAAAGCGATATGAGACCCCTTAAAAACTTCATGCTTCATTTTCTTTTAGTATTATTAAGCGCTGATCTGATGGATTTTCAATTTATGCGGAAAAGCGTGTCGTTTTCTAAATTATCGGATATCGATACACCTAGAGAAATATTTTTTAATATGGCAAAAAGATTGGCCAACGAAAGTATTTTTCAGTGAGTTTTCAGTTTTAAAAATTTGAATAAACTTAATTATAAAATGTTTGGATTTTTAATAGATGAAAATTTGGTGTTTGCGAGGGCGGCGTATCCTTGGATCTGTTAAGATCCTTATAGAAATTCATTTTTTTAATAGAAATATAAAATTGTTAATTCGTAATATGGTCGTTATGAAATTATTTTTTCGTACCGGAATTATATTTGAAAATTTCGTTACTTTGATCTAAATTTTTAAATACAAATTTACAAAAAATCGAAAAAATTTTGACAAATAAAATCATCGTAAATAAATCATAACTTCTTAATAAATTAAAATGCTATATGGCAACAGGCCGGTAGGCATATTTAAGAATATCTAGGTCCCACGTTGCGCGTTCGTGTTTCACTCCTTTTTCCAACGCCCTTAGTGGTCAAACGCGATCAAGCAACGCGTGCTCCAGAGCTTCCTTTTTCGTATACCATATTTCGATCGTTTTCCAGTTGTCATTTCATGCAAAGACAAGCTCAACCTTGAATACCTAAAAGACAGTATCTGGGACAAATTAAATATGATTCGTGTTTTTACGAAGAAGCCCGGAGAAAAGCCAAATTTGGCGGATGAAGAAGGAATTATTCTAAGAAATGGTGCAAGTGTAGAACATTGTTGTCACGCAGTTCACAGATCGATTAAGGAACAGTTTAAATATGCTCTCGTTTGGGGCACCTCGGCAAAATACTCACCCCAAAGAGTAGGTTTAACGCACTGTCTCCACCATGATGACGTCCTTCAAATCATCAAAAAATAGGAAAAAATTTTAGAATTTTTATATTTAAAAAAGGAAAAATGTTCAAAGGCGTCAAAATTAATTTCAAGGAGATGGCAGTGATTTTGTCAAAATAAATGGCAATTTGGCTGTAAACCCTATTCTGCTAAATCTTTATTAGCGTGCGTATTAAAGATATGATTCAAATAAGTATTTTTATGGTAAAGTAAAAGCCCCCCCCAAGTACGACTTTTATTTGTGTTCTATCTAGTGCCTCATGTGGTCAAAAATTATCATCTGTATCGATTACGATCCCCGGGTGCAGAAAATCATATTAATCGAAATTGGAAAATTAACTTCAAGAGAATCCGAATGTATGATCGAAACAGATACTTAAAATTCGATATTTTATTTTTTTGATTTTCTTCAAGGTTTTGCGTTGGTTTTCATTTGTTTTTGCTTGAGTTTAGGGGTGTAGCGGTCGTTATTTTGAGGACACTTTGATGCAAATAAAATTGCTCCAAATAAAATTATTAATCTTTTATAAGAACGCTAAACGCGTCGGTTACCGCAGTAAGGGGGTTGTAAAGGCAGTCCATATCTTCTGAACTGGTAAGACTGTTAACATAAACAACTCAATTCACAATTTTTGATCTGAACGTGGCCGGTTTAGTTATATGAAATTAGACAATTGTTAAAAAATTCCAAAAAAATATTGAAATTTTTTCTATCTGTCTAAAATCAGAAAATTTGACAAAAATACGACTTTTAAAACAAATTTTTGCTCGTGGTTAACTTAATTTAACAGTTGGTCGAACATGCTATGAAACTTTTTTTCGAAATTTATTATTTTGTAAATTTTTATAAGATTCTTATCAATGAATTAAAAGTTATGAGCCCTTGAAAAAACCTTTCTAGCCTACACAACCCCTTTTAAGCAAAACAGGAAAATGTAGATAGAAAATCCGTTCCGGAATGATTCCTTTTACAACCTTGCCATAAAGATTATCGTATAAAAACTGTCCCCATTTATGATAAAATTTTGTACATGAATTTGTTCAAAGTTTGAGAATTATCAATAATATTGATAATCGTCCAGAAGGTTCATTATATAACGGCGAGCTTATCGGTTCATTACACGTATTTATGGTATGATTGATCAGTAAAATTTATAATTTGCTCATAATAATTTTTTTATATATATAAATTCCAACTACAATATCTAAAGATATTATAAATATAGAGTATAATCTCCTCATATTACGCAGTACACAAAAATTGGCAAAACGAGCGACGGATAAAGAGAGTTAATTCATTTATAGAGCGATTTGGCTGTGTTTAAAGCTTAATTTATTATTATTTGGCATATAAGTAGCGTAAGGCGGGTATATTGATAGCAAAATTATTTTTTCGGACCATTTGGGCATTCCTTTTTTTCGAAAAATTTCCGAAATTTATTTTTGTAAAAAGTGGTTCCAATTCACTAATTTGTTGCATTGGATCAAAAACTATGAGTATTTCGTTAACTTTACAGTAATTAAATATCGAATAATCGCTATATTTTGACCACGACAAAATGATTTTTTTTTGTCATTTTGGTCTGTTTATTGCTGTCAAAATTTTAAAACGCGATAGGATGACATTGAGATTAAAAAATAATTTTCAAATCGTGCTCCTGGGAGGGAAAAAATGACATTGTTAATTCGGCGGCAGTCATTTTCTTCTAAATTGTCCCAATAATATGTGATACATGTAACATGTTAAAATAGTTTTGTAAATCGCACTTAAAAAGAATTCGATTTTCCGTGGCCAAAATAGCAAAAAATGGTCCTTTTCGGCATATTCGAGACATTTTTAGAATCAAAATCGGAAAACGATCACAGTCATTTTTTTTGCTTTGCTATTTCACAACTTATGTGTGAGTTTGAATATTTTCTAAAATAAGACGAAAAAAACGGTTGGTTCAACATGCGATCTTGAAAATTTACAGCAAAAGTTGTTCACGAGATAATGAACTATTATTCCAGAGATTTTTATGATATTGTTATGTAGCAATAAAAAGTTATGAGCCCTAAAAAAGTCTGGCTGGCCTATAGAACCCCCTTAAGGGGGTACTGGTCGCTCGTTCATGTATGCTAATTTTTTATCGAGAAAATTCAATTTCAGCGACCAGTACCCCCTTAGCCGCCACTTGTCACGATGTTACAGAACCAACCTGTATGTGTTTTGAAACACAGTTCGGGAAAATAATTAATTTTACTTGAAATTATTGTTGAATTCGAAAATATGACTTTATTTTGATAAGAAAAAAAAAATTGAAATTAATCATGAAACTAAGAAAAAGAGAAACTTTTAGGTTCTTTTCCGATGTTCTGCTGGCCAAAATAATTTTGTGGTTGTGAAAGCTCTTGCCTTTAGTGGAACGATTTTTTTATTTCCTCTCAGTCTGCCGTATCTGAAATCATAATTTTTCAGGTAATTTTTGTACCATTTCACTGACAGCACTTAATTTTGAATTTCGTTCTCATTTTTTAAAATTTCCAAGTTTTTTATGCCTTGCGCCAGGTGAGTGATT
>SCLH01001308.1:20017-32295 GCA_004367855.1 Oikopleura vanhoeffeni | reverse complement strand
TAGTCGAGTTTAGTTGGAAATGGATGTACCGTGAAAAGTGGTTTTTTATATTTTCCCAGATAATTAGTTATGTTAAGAAATTAAAAATATAAACGTTTGCAAAAATGGACACTTTTATTGAAGATAAAAAATAAAAAAATAAATTTTCACATTTTTTTTTCTTTCATTTATCGCTCTGAAAAAATGTACCAATCTGCCGGATCGATGCCACCCCCTTAAATGCTCCCAATTGGCTGTTTTGACCACTTGGGGACATATATCAAATAAAACTGGCTCTAGAGTGCTTCCGTATTTATATATTAAGCCCGCATGCCAAATTAGAAACAAATCTCATGTGAAATGAATATGGAGTAGGCTTTTTTAGTGATTTTTGGGAGGCCTACTAAATATCATTTTCTGAGCGTAGGTTGAATAATCTGATGATCTGAGTAGTAAGTACTAACTAAGTTGCAAAATCCTGAAGAGTTATCCTCCATATTTAAAAACATTGAATACCTTTCTGATACTAAGTTTCTCAGAAACTGCACTTGAAAACTTAAAAAAAACGGCGTAATTATCGACGCCCACTCCTTTAATTAGCAATTTGTTAGAACGGCTGTTATTATATACAATTGTATATATTTATAATTTTTTTTCGCGATTGGAATTGTTGTTTTGGTGGCGATAACCTCTGAAACGCAAAGTATATTATGATATATGTCTGTAAATAGTTCTCATACACGCTAGTGGTGAATATCGTTATCCAATAATTAGTAATTCATCGGCGCTTCATATTCTAGGGCCCTCTTTACGTGAAAAGTATATAACACGAAGGTCGCATATCAAACGAATCAGAAATTTTTTTTTGACAAATAGCTTTATTTTTGGAGATTTTTTCAGAAATTAAGATGAAAAACTTTCATGATTAATTATTGTTTTGCGTCAAAAACCGAAAGTTGTCGGCAAAATTTTAACCACGCCGTCGGATTATGAAGGAGGCCATATAAAGCCAAATTTCAGAGAGTTTCGACATGTGAACCTTCCTAGGTGCTGCATTTCAAATTGTGTTACACGAATATATTAAATTATATTTAGGGACCGCCCCTGAGTCAGATTTGAAAATTAATCTTCCGAATTAAAGCTTCCACCCTGCTAGAATTTTAAGACATGCTATTAAATTAATCGGAGACCTAAAAAATTAACTCTAATTTTGTTTATTCCACTTCCAGTTTTTTGAATATCCGGTTGTCAAAATCTCAAAATTGGGATACTGAAATAATTCTAGAATATATTAATTTCCAAATTTTTTTTGGGGTATTTTTGTTAACTTTTGAATGAGCGGATTTTTTTCCAATGTATGGAAATCTCCATACAAATTTTGGTCACCTTTTAGCAATAATTTTCTTCACATGTATTTTTGGCGGTTATATGAATTTTTGCTTGGAAAAAGTTTAAAAAAAGACACGTAATACAGTATGTCCCCTTTTTTGGATCGTCCCTCTAAGCTTACATGGATACTTCCACCAGGCGCACGCCCTCATTGGCCAGCGATGAGCCACAAACGATGGTTTGTTTATAAAAAGAAGCCATCGTTATAACCAAACCATTTTCATTGGCGGGAGTATCAATGCCATTTGAAAACATAACAAGAAAAAAAATTTTGACAATTTTTTTTTTAATTTGAAACATTTTTTTGGTGTCAAATCACATTTCTCATTACATTTCTTGCATAATTCTAGCCACATGACCAGGTTTTTTTATCTAAAGACGGAACTTTCTAGTTATCTGATTACTTTTATTTCTAGCAAATTGTCGGAATAAACGATCTTTAAAACAAGGGGAGCTACGTGATAATTGTGCAGCGTTAAAAGAAAAAGTAGACGAGATAGAAAAGCAAAACGAGCTTCTTCGGCTGACGAGACGAAAAGTTGACGAAGTCCTCAACCAACTCGCACTGATCTAACCATACCCACTCAGTTTTGAAACCATGCGGTTTGACCACTAGCGTTGCTGAAAAACAAATGTGTTTCGATAAAGGTATAGCTAGTGGTTTTTTGACCTATCTATTTTATGCCTTATAACTGTGCCAATATCCTGTCTGCGAGTTCATCGCTTTATTTTCTTCTTTGGTGACCCGAGGAGGTCAGGGTCTCATAAAAGGGCATTTTGTTGGGTTGTTTTTTTTAATTTAGCCGATATTTCAGGGTTTCAAACGGATAAAAAACTTATTTTAAACCTTAGAAATTAACTTTCTGAGTTTTTTTTTGGTTTGCAAGTGGTTCGCGTTTTGCAACCCCGCTGAAACTACCTGATAGTATGTATGGCTTTTCAGATTTAAATGTAACACTAATAACTTTGGACCAAGGGATATGGTCTCTATATTTAAACATTTTCTGATTTTTCAACGAGTTACTATTTATTTCTATATTATAAATCAGTATATTTTGGAACCCAAACGGTACTTGTATGGGTGTCAGCTCTCTTGCGCCGAACTATATGACTTTGGCGCTAAATAGCAAAACAAAACAGGAAAATAACGTTATTTGTATCGTGTTCGAAATTAAATGTGACTACCTCGTTTATACAGACCCTGACTGTACCTCCCTTGAAATTTTTTACTTGAACACCCTAAAAATTTCAACTATTCAAATTCATTTCAATTTTTTTCAATTCTAAAAAAGTTGTCGTATTTTATATATGATGAATTTTATTGAACTTTTTGATCTCATTACTAATCCTTCTATTTCTAGAATGTCAGACGACTTCAGGGCGTTATTATTAGCTCTTAATTCTGGCGAAAATGATGTTAGAAGTGCTGCCGAAGAGAAATATGCGACTTTGGGAGCGAATCAAAAACTTCAACTTTTGACTCCAGCAGCAGCAGATAACACTCTAGCAGACGCTCACAGAGCACTGGCTGCCGTATTATTAAGAAGAACTATTACAGGTAAAACTATTTAACTCCAAAACTTTACGCTTCTTGAGGAAATAATCCAATTTTAACCCAAGTCGGAGATTCTAACCATTTTATTTTTTTGTTCTCCACTTAATTATCTTAAGATTCATTAAAAAGTGCGTAAAAAATTTCAGGTTTCCACCATTTCCAAAATTTTGAAAAATGTGCATTTCCCGAAACTTTTCAGGATTCTCTGCATTTTAAGAATTTAAAAATTGGTCGAGTTCTCAAATTTTTTTTAAAAAAGTCAAGGCTTAAGTCAAGGCCAACATTTTGAAACGACTTTTTATCAAAAGATGAAAGTTTATAAATCGAGCATTTTGAAGCACAATGCGTGGCAATCAATTGCCAGTTGACCTGTGCTTCGCAGTTTCTAATTTCATATATTTATATTGGCTCTATTTTAGGGGGGGAATGCGTTTTTCGAACTCCTTTTGATGAAAGAAGGCTCAAAAGATGGGAATATAATAATGCCTAGAAAAAAGTTAACATAATCTCTATGAAAATAGAATTCACGCAACATAAAAAATAGATTTGAAATTTAGAAAAAAATCATATTCTTGTTACAGTAAAGTTCTATTAACTAAAGTAGGACGTACTTTTTAAAATTTTAGGGTGGAAAAAGTATCCATCGAGTGTTTTCTATTTAGGGAACGTTACTTAAATAACTACTGTAATATTTCAGAAAAAATCGCGGGAAACGTAATTAAAAATACTCTTTATTAGGCCAATGGGAAGAGTGCTGGGACCCCCTATCTCTTGAGCAACGAGGTCAACTTAAATCTGGTCTTATCGAAATATTATCATCAGTTGTCGATTCAAGTACCGCATCTCTCGTCAGAAAACGAATTTCCGATTGTGTCGCCGAATTAGCACGAAAGCTAATAGAACTAGCAGAAGAAGCTAACGAAGCTGAAGGAGAAGGGATCGTAGTTAAATTGTTATTCAAAATAAAATTTAATTCCTAGATAAAATTTTTAGATTACAAATTGAAATTGACAACAAGAGTTTCAATCTACAAGTTTCGCTTTTATTGCATTTTTATGATTTTTTGAAGACTAAAAGGTTTAGAAAAAATTGCGAAGCCGAAACAATAAAAATTTTACCATCGTTTTAAAGAATTTTCAAAACAAATTTGCCGCAAATATATTTTTTCAAAATCACAGCATACAATTTTCATTTATTTTTTTTTGTGTAAGATTAGCACCTTTATCTGCTTTTGTAGAAACACTGAAATAGGGTAGTTGCTTTTAATATGTCTAAATTGAGGTGCATTTCTTTGTTAATTAGTTTTGAGGGAAAACGGAGGCAACCACCGAACTCAATTTAGTTATATAACAATTTAGATACATAAAAATCTAAAATTAAATTTTTTCAAAAAAATCGAATAAAACCAAATTTTAGAACATTGAAAAAATATTTTTTTCATGGAATGACTTTAATTAAAATTAAACTCGATGGTTGCGACGGCTTAAGGGGGTACTGTCCGCTAAAAAAGTTGCCCTGAAAATTTATATTAAACTAAACCGACCAAAAAAAATCGATTGTTGCTGGTCTCACAGCTTTTTGATGAGCGGTTCCTTCACTAGAGGGCGCTGAAGTTAAAGTTTAAATTCAGTTTTGGATTATACATAGATGTATTTATTTTTATATCAGAATGACCGCAAAATTATATTCTTTCATCTAAATAAACAAAAACTTAAATGATAAAAATATTTCCGCTGCTACCGCTAAAAAAAGTGATTTTTTTCAGTAAAAAGCTTAAGGATCTTAGACCTATTATGAAAAATTGTTTTTGATCTGATAATGTTATTTTGTGAACTCTGAGCTAAGGTTACGCCGAGGCGATCTTGAATCTTATGTTTTACACGATAGTTCTGAGCAAAACATTTTCATTAATAGATCTAGGATCCTAAAGGTATTTTTTTTATATGTGCGACAGATTTCACTTTTCACCACAGACCCACCGTATTAGATATCACAAAACGGTCACAAAATGACCCAATATGTGTACCATACAAAACTAGAAGAAATTCTAAGACTAATAGCTGAAAAATAAAATTCCAAAAAAAGTTAAGTTTATTACGATTTTCATAATGACGAAAGTGGTAAAAAAGTGAAATCTGTCGCACCTATGAAAAAAACTACTTTTTACTAAAAAAGCACATTTTTTAGACGAAGCAGCGGAAATTATTTTAATCCATGTTAATTTTTATGTATTATTTAGATGAAAAATATAAACTTTTCCGTCATTCTGATATACAAAATAATATAATCCGATAATACGTTGGCACTATATTACAGTTGAGATTTTGAACTTTAACTCCAGCGCCCTCTAATGAGAAAACCGCTCATCAAAAACGTCTGTGGAGACGCAGCACAATCCGATGTTTTGGTCGCTTTTGTATAATATAAATTTCCAGGGCAACATTTTTTAGCGGACAGTGCCCCCTTTACAATGAGGCAAATTTTGGTAAATTTTTTTTTTGAATTATTAATTCAAAAAGGTTTTGAGGGTGTATTTACGAAACAGTGTTTTTGCTGTAAAAATTATTTATCAAAGAAACTTCATACTATGAACAAGAGTTGTCCGTCGAGGGTTTTTATAAGAAATAAAGACCATAATAATTTTCATGATAAATTTGTAAAACAATTTTGTTATCCCTTTCAAGGGAGCGATCCTGCAATCGGTGTTACTCTGCATCCTTGGGAAGAACTTCTCCAATTTTTATTCCAATGTGCCCAATCGGGAAAAGCGATTGGTATCGAAACAGCCCTAAACTTAATATACCAATGTCCAACCATTTTCGGTTCCCAGCTCGAAAAATACTCTGACGTCCTTAGAAATTTATTGCGCGAATGTATGACGGGGACACATTCGTTGGAGATGAGAGGACTGGCTGTTAAATGTATTTGCAATTTAATTACAGACGACCCGGACTCGAGTACGGCCAGAAAAATTCAGGCACTTTTGCCCAGTTTAGTTCAAGTTGTCGCCGATTATTCTGTTGACAAAGGATGTGATGTACTTCAGGATAGGAGTTAAAATTCGACAATTTTTCGGTTACAAACATTTATTTTTCGCGTTTTCATGCAATTTTAAGTAAAAAAAAATTATGATAGACACCGTTCATACGTGACGTATATAATATTTTGTAGTAAACTACTGAAGAAGTTGTCTAACCGGAAGTTTTAGTGTTTTGGCGTGTTTTTGGCAAAAATATACGCTTTTTTTTAATTTTAAAATTTTTGTGCGTCTAAGCGGGCGTTTTTTGACTTGAAAAGAATTTAAAAAATCATAATAATTGAGGTCTTATTTTTCTTTTCTTAGCGGACGTCTTGTAATACGTTTTTCATTCCTCTAATCTGATTTTTAAAAAAATCTAAAGACAATTAAAGATGTTTACTAAAAAAAAGTGTATCTACTATTTTTCAAAAAAGTGCACAAATAAGTACCTGATAAATAGCTAATACGTAGAATTGAAAACAAAAATATCGAAATAATTTTTTGATTTAATTTTTGTTACAATAGTTGACCTTCACGTTATATTTCAAGTCCATTGTATCAATATAAATGCAAAGGTCGCTAAAGAGCAAAATATAGATATGATTAATTTAGCTCTCTAGCGACCGATGTTAATAAAATTTTCTAAAGTTTCTAATACGATTAAAAGAACCTCAAGGTTTGCTAGGGTCGTTTTTTTTAGGTACGACCACTTAAGGGGTATCTGTTCTGAGAGAACCAGACTAGATAGCGACAAACGGTTTTTTGCATCTGAATCTTAATCAAATTTGGAATGCAGGAATTTTTTCTTTTTCTCCGATGATTACCGGTTCACCGGTAATTCGCAAAAAAACGTTTTTTCGGTCATTTTGAGCAATTTCAATGACTGATTTCCGGTCACGTAATCAACCTAGGAAGCCAAAAAAATTTTCTACCGCATATTTTGTTCCAAGGTTTCACGTGCAGAAAACTATTTGTCGCTATCTTGTCTAGATCTCCCAGTCGAAATCATGGTGGTCGTACCTAAAAAAAACGACCTAGGTGATATTTTCAAATTGATAAAATTTTACATTTGTGAATAAAATCAGAAAAAAATTTTTATAATTCTCAAAATTTTTCTAAGACTTATTTTTTTTCTGAAATATAACCCTATTGAAGGCAATTGTTGAACTACAGGAAGCCGTGCCCAAATTCCTCAAGCCGGCCACTGCCCCTCTGTTAGATATGTGCCTCCAATTGGCTGAGAATAAAGATCTCGACGAAGATATTCGCGCTATGGCCGTCGAAAGTTGTGTCACTTTGGGAGAGTCGCTTCCTGGAGCCATTCGTAAAAAAGTGCCCGAGGCCATTTGTAAATTGTGTTTAGTTTGCCTTTCTTTAATGCAGGANTCTATTCACATGTGAATCTAATGCAACAAAAAATCTAGAGCCAAAAAAGTTATTACTTTCAAAGATAGCAGTGCGGTTAAGGAACATAAAACTTTGAACAATTATAGAAAATTTGAAACAATTTTTGACATCTGAAAATTTTTTTTTTTATAATTTCTGGAAGCAAACCAGCACGGAAATGACAATGCACACAAAATTAGCATCTTATCAACTTATGAGTCTCGAGAATACATGCCTCCGTCGGTTAGCCCCTTAAATCGTAGTTTATTGGAGTCACTTTTTCAAGAGAAAATTTTTGGCATGATTTATTTTGACGTCCGACACACCTGGTGGTGTAAAGAGGCACTTTTTTAAATATCGACGCTGGTATATCATAGGGACCCTACCGTAATTCATACCCGTAATGGGGGTACTTTTCAGACAAAAATTTGGCATGATTTTTATTTGTTGCACACCATGGGTACACCACTTGGGTGCTGTTAAGAGCACTTTTTGTACCAGGACACTGGTATGATAATTCTGTTGATAGATTTATTGTTGTGAAAATGACTTTTAAATTCGTAAACGACTCTTGGTAATTCCAAGTTGCTTTGCTGCAGTTTCGTGGCTGCTATCAACGACCAACTTTTTCAGCAGTTATATTGTGTCTCTAAGACTTATTTTTTTCTGAAATATAACCCTATTGAAAGGCAATTGTTGAACTACAGGAAGCCGTGCCCAAATTCCTCAAGCCGGCCACTGCCCCTCTGTTAGATATGTGCCTCCAATTGGCTGAGAATAAAGATCTCGACGAAGATATTCGCGCTATGGCCGTCGAAAGTTGTGTCACTTTGGGAGAGTCGCTTCCTGGAGCCATTCGTAAAAAAGTGCCCGAGGCCATTTGTAAATTGTGTTTAGTTTGCCTTTCTTTAATGCAGGAAATTGACGAAGATGACGAGTGGGCAGCAAAAACTATACCAGAAGATGATGACGAAGATTTACCGAATACCGGAATTTGGACCGTTATTGCGAGAATCTTCATTAGGTCGCTTTTTTTTTGGTCAGCCACTTAAGGGGTATCTGTTCTGAGAGACCTAGACTAGATAGCGACAAACGTTTTTTGCATCTGTAATCTGTAACCGAATTTGAATGCAGGATTTTTTCTGTTCCTTTTTTTCCGGTGATCTAACCGGCCGGTGTGTGTTCAACAGTGCCGGTTGAATTGGGCTCCCTTGCGCAAGGTTGTAAACCGTCGTCGCATGACTGGCACGACGCGTGCCGACCTTCGCCGTAATTGTCGGGCGCGGGTTTCCGCCACCTCCCCTCCCACTTTCACCTACTTCCTGCTCGGCACCGCCTCCCCTTCTTTTCTGGCCCAACCACTTTCACCACTTTCCTTCCCTTTTCCCCTTTTTTTTTCTCTCCCGTTTTCCTCCCCACGTCCTCTTTTTCCCCCAGCTCTCCCCTCACTCCTTCCTCTCCCTCACCTCCCCTTACACTGCTTCACACTGTTCCCTCCCTCATATTTCCACCTACCCCTTTCGCTCTATCCCCACCGTTGATCCCTTTTCACTCCGTCCGCTTTCTTTTAACATGTACATCATAACCTCTTTTATTATCCTTAAGTTTCACCGTAACTTTATTAAATCATGTCTACACTTGTCGGAATATAAACAGGTTTTAAAAATAATTATAAAAAAATGATCATATCTTAGTGGGTGGTTCTAACCGTCTCGTTGATACATACTAGGGTCGGGGATACTTATGTCGCGGGCATCTGTAACTCAAGTTATTGCTACTAATAATAATAAAATAAATGAATTTTATCATTTTAATGGAAAAAAATTAATAACTATAAATATCTACGAAACTGTAGATAATTATTTACATTGGGACTCCGCTTTTTTATTTGTTTTTCGAAGACAAAGGATACGTAGGGTATAGAGTGTGGGAAGGCCAATAAAATTTAACGCTTAAAAAATGGTTCTAGTCTTGTTAAAAGTATCCATTTTTTTATTAGTCAGGTTATTATTTTTTATTGAATGTGACTAAATTAATTCTCGTGTCATGAAGATTTGATTTGGTTACATGATTAGCATATTCTATAGTAGAAAAATGATACCCGATTTTCATTCAAGAAAGGGGTATGCTTGATGTAAATCTTGGTGTCAATAAATCATTTTTGTCTTTGCAGTAATTTGGTTTGTGAAGGTACGAGAAAAAATATATCGTTAGAAAAAATACTTCGGGAATTTGATAGAAAATCGCACAATGATGGTGTTACTTAGAGGGTACTATATGAAAGATCGCGTGCAACAGAGAACAATGTATAGATATCTTATTATTTCGACCAGCCCACTTTTTCATACTAAATATGGTTGAACGTAACTTGTACTAACCATTTATACTTTACTGTTTAAGGGGGTATCAACATTTGAACGCAACTCTATCAGAGCTTGTAATATGGAAAAATTGACAAAATATAGTTGATCGTAGAAAATCTGGCACCAAAAACAATTCGAAAGCTTAGCAAATATTAATATGATTAGTCTTACTTTATTATAACACGAAGCGACACCAAGCGGCCGCACGCAACGGTAAGTTCTTATTCTCTCAAATTCGACAGCAACTGTCATGTTAGACTGTCTCTTCATATTATCCCAGGCGTACATGTAAGAAAATGTCCTATTCAGACCATCATAGTTTACAATTATATTAATTATAAGCTAAATATCCCTTTCGAACTGGCTAACGTAGATTGCTAATAACTAGACACCTTGTAAATATTGTTGTCAAGCATTATATCTTTACCAAAACATTTTATTCTCATTTCTGGGTCAAAATGACCAATTTTTTAATAAATTTTTCTAAATAAAATTCGCATATGATAGGAATAAATGCATAAGTTTTGTTAGGTGAGCTTAAAAAAGCACAGCTTAAAAAGAATCTGCTCTATAGTAATGAGAGGCCAAGACATATGCCAAAGAAAAAGTGCGTCAAAACACTTTTCCATGGTTTCAAATTTTAAATATATGTTCGAATAATCTAAAAAGACAATTTTAGATTTTTATATGACTTCCTCAATTCAAAAGCAATAGTAATAAAATCTTAGTCTACTTCTTA
The DNA here is from genome assembly GCA_004367855.1 of Oikopleura vanhoeffeni. Taxonomy (NCBI): domain Eukaryota; kingdom Metazoa; phylum Chordata; class Appendicularia; order Copelata; family Oikopleuridae; genus Oikopleura; species Oikopleura vanhoeffeni. The sequence goes on along the minus strand of SCLH01001308.1, from coordinate 21,865 downwards.
GTTATCCTACCACTGGTAGTCTATAAATTGTACTATTTTTGTAGCAAAAACGGAATTCGAAATACGTCAAGTACTTGTACGCATTTATTAATAAATTTTCGGGTACTTCAAATCTTTTGTGAAAGTTTTATATTAAATGGAAAAAAAAGTTTTCTGAAGGGGACATTTTCATTGACTAACGGATCATACGACGTTGTGAAATTCTCATGTATATCCTATAGTAATTGGCTAAAGTGATTATTCTCATATAAGTGTTACTGAGCTGTGAGCATTGATGTCCAGAGCAAATAATTTCTCTTTATGTTCGTCAGGGCAAATCGTATCTATATAAATCCCATACGTAACGATTATCGATATTATCATTGCTCTACTTCATAAATAACATGACCGCTAAACAGGTGACCCAAAATTTATACCATAAATTTTTTTTTTGCTAAAATAATTCCAAATTGATTTAAAATTCTATTATATTGTATCAAAAAATAGTTGCGGATATAAAAGACTCGTAGAGTTAATTTGCTCATACTTTACAACGGTACATTTATTCATACTGCAGGTAGATCAATTCTCATATGAGAACATGCCTCCAGGGTTATATAAAACACTCGTCAATAGATTATTGAAATTGAAAAACGGTTCTAGTACACAATCTCGGAATCGAAACGATCGTTAAAACGACCCCTCAAAACCTTAAAGTTCGTCACACCATACCGATAACATCGCCAAACCAAAAGCATTTTTTTTCTTTTTATAAACTATTTGACGCTATAATGGAGAAACCGGAAATAATATCAATTTATCTCATTTTTAGTTTTGAGATCAATATAAAAATGATTTTATAGCACAGTAAAAATTCAAAATTGAATTGTGAACTTCATTATGCAGAGAAATAAAGTTCAGTCTCAGTTGTTTCTTTGGAAATCATATATTTTAATCACATATAATTTATATGATAAATTACAATATAAGTTTAACTCTGGCTATCAAATCTGTTCTCAGATTGCAATTAATATTAGATCCGCGGAAGGGAAATCATTTTATCTCTCCGGGCAAAATAGCGCAGCCAGAAATGTAAAAAAAAATATTTTCTATGTTCCTTAATTGCTCGATGTCTATAGTTGCGATTTTGAATTTAATTAGCAGCACGAGATTAAACTTTATCAAAGAGAATCCTCGAATCAAAAACTGACTTCCTCAGAATTGAACATCGTATTTAAATAATGTTACTAAATTTGGCGAAAATCTTAAAAAAAAAGATAAATATGTTTTGAACGCGTATCGTATATGATTTAAAATAACATTAAATGTTACATGTTTCAAATAAAATTGCAACTTAGACATATTTGAGTTTAACAAGCTGTAACTAACATCTCATGAGTCTATTTCCACGCCAGTTTGGACGCCGAAAATTGTTTTGTCTATTATAAGCACATGGTGTGAGGAGTTAAAGAATAGGAAAACAACTTCATAAAATATTCATATTTCACGTTTCAGCGGTTTATACCCTTTATCAGAATAAAAATGGTTGTACACATAGACCCCAAATTGTGAACCAAACTATTGATAAATATTAATGAATGCACTTATTCAAACACTTTGGCACTGTCCGGTAGACATTGTTGCCTGAATGTCAGTGCCGGAACTGTATCGAACCAATACGCTCCATTACGCTCACTGGGGTGAAAAGTTTCGATTTAGAATTCGAAAATTAAGTAACCCTATGCGGTAACAAAGTGCGTATGAAACACTGATAGCTTATTCTATTTGGGACAAAAAGGTTAACCTCAGCCACAGAAGCAGATCCACAATGCATTGTTTATGGATATCATTTTGTCAATAAATATGCCC
>SCLH01001308.1:0-19996 GCA_004367855.1 Oikopleura vanhoeffeni | reverse complement strand
TCTTTAAACATTTTTGTGCGTTCCTAAGCGGTCCAGCGGCGCGTTTTTTTGACTTGAAAAGAATTTAAAAATCATAATAATTGAGGTCTTATTTTTCTTTTCTTTAGCGGACGTCTTGTAATACGTTTTTCATTCCTCTAATCTGATTTTTAAAAAATCTAAAGACAATTAAAGATGTTTACTAAAAAAAAAGTGTATCTACTATTTTTCAAAAAGTGCACAAATATAAGTCACCTGGATAAATAGCTAATACGTAGAATTGAAACAAAAATAATCGAAATATTTTTTGGATTTAATTTTTGTTACAATAGTTGACGCTTCACGTTATATTTCAAGTCCATTGTATCAATATAAATGCCAAAGGTCGCTAAAGAGCAAAATATAGATATGATTAATTTAGCTCTCCTAGCGACCGAATGTTAATAAAATTTTCTAAAAGTTTAATACGAATTAAAGAACCTCAAGGTTTGCTTAGGGTCGTTTTTTTTAGGTACGAGACCATATAAGGGGTATCGTTCTGAAGAACCAGACTAGATACGACAAACCGGTTTTTTGCATCTGAATCTTAATCAAATTTGGAACGCAGGAATTTTTTCTTTCTCCGATGATTACCGGTTCACCGTAATTCGCAAAAAAAAACGTTTTTTCGGTGGTCATTTTTGAGCAATTTCAAATTGACTGATTTCCGGTCACGTAATCAACCTAGGAAGCCAACAAAAATTTTTCGTACCGCATATTTTTGTTCCAAGGTTTCACGTGCAGAAAACTATTTGTCGCTATCTTTGTCTAGATCTCCCACGTCGAAAATCATGGTGGTCGTACCTAAAAAAAAACGACCTAGGTGATATTTTCAAATTGATAAAATTTTACATTTGTGAATAAAATCAGAAAAAAATTATTTATATTCTCAAAATTTTTCTAAGACTTATTTTTTCTCTGAAAATATAACCCTATTGAAGGCAATTGTTGAACTACAGGAAGCCGTGCACCCAAACTATCCTCAAGCCGGCCACTGCCCCTCTGTTTAGATATGGCCCTCCAATTGGCTGAAATAAAGATCTCGACGAAGATATTCGCGCTATGGCCGCTCGAAAGTTGTGTCACTTTGGGAGAGATCGCTTCCTGGAGCCATTCGTAAAAAGTGCCCCGAGGCCATTTGTAATTGTGTTTAGTTTTGCCTTCTTTAATGCAGGAAATTGGACGAAGATGACGAGTGGGCAGCAAAAACTATATCGCAGAAAAGATGAGATCGAAGAATTTACCGAATTTGAACCGTTATTGGAGAATCTTCATTAGATAGAATAGGTAATTTTATTTATATTTACGACGCCTCATTTTTAGAAAGGTTTCATTAACAGGGTGGCAAAATAAGTGGACAAAGAAGCAAAAAATTACTCTTTGCGAAAAAACTACTGTGGAATTTTGCTAAAGGTCGCTTTTTTTTTTTAGGTGATGCCACCACCAATGATTTCGACTGGGAGAATCTAGACAGGGATAGCGACAAATAGTTTTCTGCACGTGAAACCTTGGAAAAAATTGCGGTAGAGAAAAATTTTTGGCTTCTAAGGATGATCACGTGGACCGGAAAATCAGTCATCGAAATTCTCAAAATGACCGAAAAAAACGTTTTTGCGAATTACCGGTGACCGGTAATCTACTCGGAGAAAAGAAAAAATAATCCTGCATTCAAATTCGGTTAAGATTAGATGCAAAAAACCGTTTGGTCGCTATCTAGTCTACGTTCTCTCAGAACAGATACCCCTTAGGTGTGTGCGACCTAAAAAAAAAAGCGACCTAAGGGTAGTTTTTTTATAGGTGCGACAGATTTCACTTTTCACCACAGACGAACCGTATGAGATATACACACGGTTTTTTGCCTTCAACTGGAAAATCAAAAAAGCTCAGGCCAATTTTTTTTTTTTTAATTTTCGAAAATTTTTCACACAAATTTTTAAAATTTGAGAGTTTTAAATGACCGGAAATGAGTCAATATGGGTATCATACGAAACTAGAAGAAATTTTAAGACTAATGGCAGAAAAATAAAATTCCAAAAATTATATTTTCTCACGATTTTTCATAGAGACAAAGGGGTAAAAAGTGAAATCTGTCGCACCTATAAAAAAAACTACCTAAGGACAATTTGGGAAAATCTCACCTGTCCTTATAGACAAAAAACACAGTATCAAAACCACTATCCTAAAATGTATCATTTTTTATGCAAAACCATAAATTTTGTTTTTAATTTTGTTCCAACTTGACCTCAAAAAGAAAAAATGTTTTCACTTTGACACCAAAAGCCAACTTAAAAATTTTTTTTGTAAATTATATTTATAATTCAGATAATTTTGAATCTATCGTCAAATTTTCAATGGTCTTCGGGTCAATCCCAGTTGTTTTTAAAAACTCTAGAAAATCGATATTTATAAAGTTCACTGATTGAAAACACCCTTGAACATCCTATCAGGTTGAAATTTGTACTTTTAGCCCAAAGTCTGCTATCGTGGTTGGCGTTTTATACACCCGCCGGAAATACCGTACGGTATTTTAACATTCGAATGTTTTGCACAAATTTTTTTTCTAATTTTACTTTAAACACGCCAAAAATGATATTTAAACTTTTTTTATTAATTTTTACAAGAAACCCACCTGATTCTTTTTTCGTGACTTGGAATTTTTCGCCCGAAGTCTATGTGGAAATATGCGTTTAATTCTAAAAAACAAAAGATTTCGTGTTTTGTACTAAAAATATTTTTTTAATTTTGTTCTTACTTTACCTCAAAAACGCAAAAAGTGATTTTTCACCTTTTCCTCAATTTTGGCAATCAAACCACCTGCTTTTTGTAAATTCTTCTTTTTAGCCCGCAGTCTGGGTGGAAATACCGTGTTAAATGCTATCGCCCCCAAAATAGCCGAATTGCTAAATGCTGGCCGAACGTGGCAGGAGAAGCGTGCTGCTTTACTAGCGCTCAGTGCAATCGCCGAAGGAACCGTCAAAAGTATAAAAAATATTTTACCACAATTAGTGCCCGTTATGTTGCCATTTTTACAAGACCCCCATCCTAGAGTTAGACATGCTGCGTGTAACTGTGTTGGCCAATTATCTACAGATCTATCGCCTGAAATGCAAAAAATGTTCCATTCAGAAATTTTGCAAAGGTAAATAATTCAATAAAATTTTCGATTTTATTTATTTAAAATAAGGTAGCTTTTTTTAACTGGGCCCACCCTACTCAGTCATTTTTCTCGAAATTTACTTGGCTACACAATGTGTAGTACACATAGCAAAAAACCGTTTGTTGATATCTCGTATGGTCATCGAGAAAAATACCTGAGTAGGGTGGGCCCAGTTAAAAAAAATCTACCTAATGTAAATATTTCTTGGTTCAAAATCAACGTTTTGAATTTGGAAACCCAATAAACCGGTGAAAAAAGTTTCCGAAAATATAAAAGAAATTGATCTCTAGGCCCTCCGTTGCGCGTTTGCGTATGACCCCTATTTTCAACGCCCTTATTGGTCAAACGCGATCGCGCAATGGAGGGCCTAGAGTTATCCCCTTATTTCATATGACCTCCGAAAACTTGATTTTACAACTTTAAAGATGACTCCAGTTGTTCAGGAGGATTTTTTTAATAATACTGGTGTAGTATTATGGCGTTCCAGTTTATCACTGGTGAAAATAGCGGGTTTACTTTATTCTGCTTGTTTGGCGGCCAAACTTTGGCCATGTAAAACACAGATTTTAAAAATCCGTAATTCGTCGTCAATGCACAATTTTACATCATTTGAGCTACTAGTAGCTATCAGTATGGTCAATATGACGGGCGTTATTTTTTTCAAGTGAAAATAATCAAGGTAGCTTTTTTTTACCTACTCGGTCATTTTTCTCGAAGACCATACCAAAACGATTTCGCACTTTTTTCAAAAATAAACAGTTCATTCAAACAAACGGGTATCTCTAGAACTAGACGAGATATGTCTTTCATTTTTACTTAAAATTTCTTGAAAGGTTTTTGGCGAATATCCTGAAGGTTCACATATTGTAATCATATATTTATAACACCAATGGGGTCAAATTATAAAATGAATCGTGTGGGGTCATATTACCAGCTTGAGCTTCCCAAAAAATATATTTTTACCGAAATTTTGCCTAGTTCGTTTCCTTAATAAATTATTGTAATGAAAAATATTTGTTAATACATAATTTTCAGTCTCGTTCCTGTCCTTGATGATAGTATATGTCGAGTTCGAACCCATGCCGGTGCCGCCTTAGTGAACTTTATCGACGATGCGCCAAAAGAAGTGATCATGCCATATCTAGAACCTTTATGCCAAAAGCTCGGTCTCGTTCTAGAACAACATCTTCAGTCCACTGGGCCTTTCATGGTCCTTGAACAACTTTGCACTACTGTAGCCGCAGTCGCCGATAAAGTTGAGGTCGATTTCAGAGGTCAATATTCTCGATTCATTCCAAACCTTAGAACCCTCCTCAAAGCAACGGAAAATGCTAAAGGTAAATATAAACATAAATTGTGTCTTTTCATACTACGAAATACCTGCAGTGTTATATGACCCCACAAAACATTTTGTCATTTGACCCAAATGTTGGACATTTTCGACCAAATTTTTAGTTAAAAATTATAAATTGGATTTTGTTTTTCGTCAAAAAAATATGTTGACCACTCAACATTCATTAAAAATTTTTCCATGACCTTACACGGACAGTGTAACGGTTTTAACTTGTCCGTTAAATGTCATGTCGGTGTATTACTGTTCAGAGCTTTTAATGGGACGCTAACGGGCTCCAATTTTTCTTCAATTAAATTTAAAAAAATTAGCGTTTTAGCAGAACATAAATTGAATTTTTCACAATTTAATTGTAAAAAAATGGCGAAACGCGGAGCTCATTAAAGTCCTATTAAAAGAAAAAGTTGGAAATAAACAAACAAAAAATCGTCATTTTGGAGGTCAAATTGATCCAAAATGTATGAATTATAAAAAAAAAATAATTAGAAAAAAAACTCATTAGACCCAAAATTTAATATGACCCCATACGTCTTATGAGTCATAAGTTATGACTCTCAGAGTCATTTTATTAATTATAAAAATGGTGTCATATAACCAGATTTTATAATCATTAATATTCTTTTCTCAGCACCCGAAAACAATTCTGACCCAGATTTGCGGCTACTCCGCGGTAAAGCTATTGAATGCGTTTCTCTGATTGGCCTAGCCGTCGGTAAAGAAATGTTTATCAGTGATGCCCATGACATTATGCAACACTTGGTAAATACCCAACAAGACGTGACCTCATGGACTGATGATGACCCTCAAATCAGTTATATGATTTCTGCTTGGGCACGAATGTGCCAAATTTTGGGCGATGAATTTCACCAGTACTTACCTATGGTTATGGGACCCCTTATGAGGGCGGCTAGTTTTAAACCACAAGTTCAGCTTGTTGATCCTGAAGAAGCAGAGGAGCAAGAAAAGGATGAAAACTGGGAATTTGTGAACATAGTCTAGGGATCATGATTCAGTTTCTGTATAAATTACAACAAATTTAAAAAGTTTGAAAAAACTTATTTATTACTTTTTAATTTCATAAAAATCGTAAAAAAATTTTGCTTGGAAAAATGTTTCTTAAAAAAATCCAATTTTAAAGATTATCAAAAATTTTTGCGTTTTATGCAATTTTGAAATTAAAAAAAATTGCATCATATAAATACCTCAACAACTCAGAATATTATTCTAAGAAATGTATATTTTCACAAAATAAAACTATTGCCCATAATTTTATAAATATAACAATTGTGAAAATATCACATTTACTTCGGCACAAAGTTTTAATTTTTTGGTCCTTTGATAATATTTGACCAAAGAATTAAAAATCTGTGCCGAAAACTGTAATAAAAATGTTATCAGCCCCAGTTTTTTTTAATTTTCTCTATTGTGAAAATATACATTTCTTTGATTTTTGGCCAATGTACGCCAACAAATAAAAAAAAATGAGCCAATAACATTATTTTAAAATGATTTGGTGTACTACCGGAAAATGTTGTTGAAATTTCATGGTTAATGCAAAGTTATTCATAAATAAAGACTGCTTAAAAGTACAAGCAGTTAGTCAATTTTTTTTTCAATACTGATCCCTTATGTAGGCGGTGGTCAATCTTTTGGTATTGCAACTGCGGGTTTAGAGGAAAAAGCAACAGCTTGTCAAATGTTAGTCTGTTACGCCAAAGAACTTGGAGGTCAATTCGAAGAATATATTGAGCAAGTTACAAAACTGATGGTTCCATTGTTGAAATTCTATTTTCACGATTCGGTCAGATGTTCGGCTGCTCAAAGTATTGCTCCACTAGTAAAATGCACTTTTCAGGTTCGTCGCACATTTCAAATTGATAAATGAAAAAATTCATTGCCTGCGCATATGAAAAATTTCCACTTTAACTCTTTATCATATATGCCCACGGCCGAAATTTGACCAAAACTTACGTAGTTGTTAAAAACACGTTCGTCTTTAACCTATACCGAATGTGTATTAGCTTTTGGGGTTTTCTCAAGGGAGATTAAAACGCCCCTTAAATTAACTAACCAAGTCGCGCTCTGATTGGTTGAGCGTGAATCTCTTCGGGGAACACCCCAAAAGCTAAAAGACATTGGGTATGATCTTTGACAAATTGGCCGTTTTGTCCTTATAGACTATTTGTCAACGATTATTCTTATTTCAAATACCATAATGATGTACCACTTTATAAAAAATGACAAGGTTGATTTATCACCACCAAACTTATGGCGTGCATTTAGTTCTAGCGCTATTTTTTGATTTTCAGAGCATAATTCGTCTACAAAAAAGGATAAAGACAAAACGGCGGTTTTTCACATGAAATCAAATTTTTTCTTTCCATGAATAAAATCAATATGGGCGAAAAAATCAGTTTTTTTGAAAATTTTGAAATATTTATTTTTGAGTAATCGTACATTTCTATTTTTAGAAAACTTATTTAATTATTTAGAGTAAAGGCCATCAGGCAGCTGCCGAAGTATGGAAATATGCTTTTGATGAAATCTTGGAAGCATTGGACACAGAACCTGAAAATGAGATTATCGTGAGTTATATATAAAATTATTGTGGTGGTATCTTTTGCATTTGGATTTTTTGAAAATAATTTTTGTTCTGTTCAAAATTATCTTTTTTGAGAACATTTAACTCCAAAGATTATTGTATAAAACTTATGGCATGGAAAAACTTTTGTCTGAAAAAACTATGGTCGGGGTGAAAATAATAGGGTTGTGCTGAGGAAAGGCTAGAATTGAGGTAGAGCAATAGGTAGCACGTTCACCATTCGATTTTGGGCCAAAATCAACTAATCGGGGCTGCATTTTCAGATTGTGCGTTTTATGGTGTTTATGTTTTTTTTAAATTCGTTTTTTATAAAAGTCGAAATTTATTATTATTTCGGCTAAAAAACTGATTTTCGGTTCCCCTTTATTAACAACCAATAACGTCACACACTTTTTTACCGTGCAAGCAGAAGACGAGTTCTGTAAGTTATATATAATACTTAATTATAATTATTATTTTTTTTTTATAATTATTAATTCAACTTAAGTTATGTTCAATAAAATAAATGCTGTTTATGAAACTATCAGGTACAATGTAGAAGCTAATTGTCGATATAAATTATATTTTCTTGAATAAATTCGTTTTCTTCTCGGAAACTTCGCGTTCACACTGTGATATTCCAGGGAATTTATCACAGCATGGTTGTTAATTGACGTTTCAAACTATTGGCAAATTTAAAGAGGGGCACTTTATTATATGTATATCTTATACAGTACAGTGATTAACCACTTAAAACCAAATACTATTATAAATGAAACAATAAGAAAAAACTGGTTAGGGGGGGGGTTATAAGTGGTTACAGGCTAGGGGTTTTGGCATTTTTCGACCACCAGTTAAGAGTTTTTTTGTGAAATTTTGATTCCTTTTGAAAAGTTTTTTTTCATTTTTCGACCATCTATAAAGAGTTTTCGTCGGAAACTTTGATTTTTCTTAAAATTTAACAGAAACCCGTAAGCCCCTCGCCGTAAAAACTTTCTACTAGTAAACGGTAAATGAAACTTTTTGAATTGGGGCATGTAAAAGTTTGATTATAGAAGTTTAGAGTATCCGGCAAACGAATGCAGTTATTGTCGACAATAGGCAACGCACGAGCTATTGGTCAAAAGTGTTGCCCGTTGTCCACACTGAATAAAATGATTTTGATATCATTTTGCGCCTATGCTGATACAAATTCGAAAACCCGAATATAAATATAAGGTCAACCTATCAGCGAATACCAAAATTTCAAAAAGTCTTCTTTAATTTAAGGTCGTGTCCGAATTTATTTTTCAGCTTTTAGTGATACAAAATCGAATTTCGAAAATTCAAATTTTTTGCGTTTTATGCAATTTTGAAAAGGTTTATAAATATACCTTAACCTCCGCACACCCAGAAACGAAGAACTTCGCCTCACACCAAAAGCTATCTAAAGGCAATACTTTGAGCGGTTATCACGGGAAAACTGGAAGATATACCAATTAACTTATTTTCACTGATTGAAATCAAGGATAGAATTGAGTAAATAAAACATAACATTTTCAAATTTCGAAGTCGGTGAACTCGATAACTGCCAGAGAAAAGAGAAGTTCACTCACCTTGTATTTCTTGGAAAACCATACATTTTTACAATGACATATAAGTTACAAATTTACAAGTGAAATCTGGCTGTTTAAAGCTTGTCTCTGATTTGAAATATGATATCTCGATCGCTTACAAAACAATTTTTCATATTGCCGACGTCAAAATATATGCAGCAAAATGTGAAAAATATTGCTAATCACTGTAACTTAAAATCAGTACCACTTATGTCACACTTGATCGATTTGTCTTTGTCGGTTATTTGGGTTAAATTGCCGTTCAATTTTTCGAATAATTTTTTTTGAAAAATGATTTTTTTTTTCATTATTTTGAGTTTCATAAAAATCACTTATGAAAAAAATATTCTTCGTATAGAGACTGCAGAAAAAATAAACTTATATGAAAAGAATCCTGAAATACTTTCCTAAAAATTGGCTTCCTCAGTATTTCGATTTTATGTATCGTTTTCACACAATTAATTTTTTAAGAAATTTTGGCGAAAATCCTCAAAAAAAGTAGAAAAAATATCTTTTTTGGAAATAAAATTGCAAACTCTATGACGCATTTGAATTTTAGGTCTGTGACGATGTTATTTCTGCGCCGTTTTGGCCCCCGAAATTTGTTTTGCCTTTAGATAGTCAAAGGGTGTGAGGGGGTTAACCACGAAAAAGTCAGTCATTTAGTCTAAAAAATTTATATTTTTACGAATTAAAATCAAATTTTTGACAAAGTTGAAAAATTAGGGCTGATCACATTTTTCCAGCACAAATTCTTATTTTTGAACCTTCAATTAGATTAGATCAATAAAAAGCCAAAAAAAATATACTTTTCTTCGATTTTTTAACAATGTACGCCAACAATTAAAAATCAGAGTCAATTACTACATTATAAAATGTTTTCTGTGTAATACTGTACAATTTTGTTAAAATCAGATGGTAACTTCTAAAGTTATTCAGGAATCAATGCGTGCTAAAAATACTCATATACTTCTATGTATTTGATATACAGTATATGGCTAGTAAGCTATTAGCTGAGGAGTCTTATAATGGCGCCTTGTATTCCCCACCTGTACGGGACATCTCGTAAGCAAAAAAGTCTTCTTTAATTTGGTCGCGTCCGAATTTATTTTTCCACAAAAAATACTATCAGTCGTCATTAGATCCATGTGATGTCTAATGAAGATCCAAAAACATGTTTTAAATGTTGAATATATATATTTAATATGTAATGAATGGCACATGGTTAGGAGCGGGCAAATTCTAATTTTTGAACTATTTAAAAATCTTAGGCAGAATTCAAATAGTGAAAATATAGCAACTTAAATTTTTTACCTGCAATAATATTGATTTCAATTACCGGTTTCTAATTTGGGAGATGAAGAAAATTACAAAAAAATACATTCCGTCCTTGGATGAATTTCGATATAAAAACGAAATTTTGTTTTTGATTTGTTAATGTATCTGAAAAGACTGAAAAAAAATGTTTACAAAAAAGTACTGCTTAAAAAAATTTCAACTTTCGCTTAAAACGCTGCAAAATTATTTGAACAAAACTTCTTCTTAAGAAGTGCCCGAAAATTAAAAAAAAAAACTTGTGAACGCAATAAAATAGTCGAATATTTTCTACATTGAAATCTGGCAGCTATAGTCGTGAAGAGGGTTCTTTAATATAAGTTCGTTTTCGCTCTATAAGCTCAATAATAAGGGAATCTTATATTTATCGGCCGATAAAAGACGATTTTATATTAATAATTTAATTTTTTTTTAGAAAATGGGCTCAAAATCGGCCGAAGGCCGATAAAAACAGATTTAACTTTAGTTTATTAATATAATTTAATTTCAAATATTAGTTTTTTGGGGGGGGCGATGCTATTGGAAATATCAGGACTTATATCTTGAAAAGAAACTTTGAAATGGGCTCATATTTTTCGCTCCACATACCTTGAAAGTAGTGTTTTAAATTAACAAAAATTGGGGGTGATTTGTGGTTATTCACTTGATATCTATTACGGGGCCTTCTGTGGATTATTGGCCATTATGGCCTTTTATAATGCCAAAATTGCTTATAATCTCCAGGGGGCCTCGTGAGAGATATATAATAAATTTATTCTCGACTTGTGTGGTTTTTGGCCTTTCAAACCTGGCACAGAATAAATATGCATTATTTAGGGCTATTCGCTTGGTGCTATTTCTGATGTAGCTGACATTCTCGGCCGTGAGTTTCTGATCGACGATCGCCGAGCATCAATTTTGTTTAAACTAATTGGAAATAAACTCCGAGAACATCTTGACCGTTCAGATGAGCGAATCAAAGCTCGAACGGACGAAGATTACGACGAAGAGGCTGAAGAAGATTTACAAATTGAAGACGAGGAAGATTCATTTGTTCTTCAAAAAGTATCCGACGTTATTCATAATAGTTTTGGACTTAATAAACACGAATTATTGCCGTATTTTGATGAGTACTTAAAAGATCCTTGCACAGACCTAATTAAAGCAAGACGAGCCTGGACTGATCGACAATGGGGTAAATATTTAACTTAAAAAATTGATAAGAAAGACATTTGGTTTTACGGCAATTTTAACACAAATATTTTCGGACTGATTTGAAAAAAATTGGAATTTATTTTTCTACATAAACGGATTTTTTTGATATAAAACAAAATTTGAAAATTTTTTAATATATCAATTCGGGGGCCCTGGTCATTTTTTAGCTAAAATTTGTATATAAATCGGCTTTTGAAAACGACTCATCCGATTAAGGTATTAGATAGCTCAAACTGAGCACAAATATCTAGTGAATGATAAAATAAAAAAAAATTGGGCCGAATCGGACTATTTTGTTTATTTTTTCTAAGATTACTGAAATTGTTTAATTATCAGTTTTTGTTAAAAAATTGGAAACAATGGTCTGATTCGGACCATTTTNTAAATTAATTTTTCTCTAAATATTTTTTCTCAGTTTGAGCTATCTAAGAACTCAATCGGATGAGTCGTTTTCAAAAGCCGAATTATTTAAAAATGTTGGCTAAAAAGTGGCAAAAATGCCCAGGGGCTCCGTTATTGATTTGTTCTTCATTATGATTTTGATTCTTTGTCGGATATCTAGTAACTGACCTGTGAAATATTTTTGGCAATGTTGAAGCTTTAAAGCTCCAAAGGTTTATTTGAATAGTTTTTAAAGGATTTTTTATGCATTTTATTAAAATTTATTTTTCTACAAGAAGAAAAAATGTTTTTTTTCTAATTTTACCAGTTCTTCATTGTTAGAAATCATGTCTGAAAAATATTTAATTCAAAATTCAGGTATTTGCTTATGGGATGATATAATCGAATTTGGTGGAAAATCTAGTTGGAAATATTCTGATCTATATCTCCCTGCGTTAGCCCGTGGTATCCACGATCAACAGCCAGAAGTAATTATTTAAAAAATAAATGAAATTTTTGAATTTTTTATGAACATTTTTAGTTTTATTTCAAAATATAAATTTTTTCAATTAGGTCCGTCAAGCTGCTTCTTACGGTGTCGGAATTTTAGCCCAGCATGGACCTGACGAAGCTACTGCTGCGCTAAAGGAATTTGTTAACGAATTAGCTAAAATTATTGAAGGCCCCCTTGGCAGAGGTGACCCTAATCCAGAACAAATAGAATCTACAGAAAATGCTATCAGGTAAATTGTCTCCAAAATTTCAAATAAAAACTGAATTTGGTAATCAAACAACTCAAAAATTAAAATTTTAAAATTAAATATTTAATTTTAAAATTTTAATTTTTGAGTTGTTATTATAATAATTTTCAAATCTGAAAAAAAAAATCTTTCAAAATTAAAATAAATGGATACTAAAAAATATTTTTTTTGTTTAGAACTTCCTTTAGTTTGAACTTAGGTGGTCGATTTCCACACTATTTTAAAAATTAAAAACTATTTTCGAATATCCTTTATAAAGCCAAAGTGGCTTCAAAAATATATGGGTTGAAGCCAAGTTGTTTTGAATAACTCAAAACAAAATGAAAAGGTAAAACCAAAAAATTAAATCAGGCAATGTGATCTATATTGCGTATAACTTCTGAACATTGATGATTTCATTAGCATTACAAAATGTTAGTTTTCATATCTTCTGGTTTCTAAGTTATTTAAAATTATTCGGCTTAATCTCAAACCTACCATTTTGGCCACTTTGGTTCTATAAAGGGTATATTTTGAATTATTTTACCTTTTTTGTGAATTTTAAATTATTTATTCAAAATTACTTTAAAAATCGAACTTTTTTCCAAATAAAAAAATATTTTTTAATACAACTTCCCAGTTATTTTACCATTTATTCAGTGCCGTATCAAAAATAATGCAACACAGGCCAGAAGCTGCACCTAAAAAGTTTTGGCTTGAAAGGTGGATTAACTGGTTACCGGTGGAAAGAGACCGGGAAGAAAGTGCAAACTGTTATTCATTCGTTGCACATATATTAGAAAATGGATCGGTAAGTGCCTTTATTATACAATTCTTAAGGGGGTTGTATAGGCTGGAAAGGCTTTTCCAAAGGCTCATAACTTTTTATTCCTTCATAACAATCTCATAAAAATGTCAAGAATGGTAGTTCGTAATCTAGAAGAAATTTTTATCATAGCATGTTCGACCAACCGGTAAATTAAGTTAACCGCGAGCAAATTTTTTTTTTCAAGTCGTATTTTCTACCTATTTCAAAATAATTTGATTTTTCTACAAACATTCTACAGAACTCACGCGTATATTTGACAACAAAAAAACTAAATGTTGTTGTTTTTTCGATATTACCCTCAAAGTGCTTCAAAAAATAACGAAAGTTGCCAGTTTTTGGCCCTATAAAAATCGTATTTTTTTCTTCATCGTTCTTATAAATCAATTTTTTACCAGTGACATTTTCGATGTGTAATTTAAAAAACAAATGTTGTCCGAATTTTCAATTTCACATCTTAACTCCAGGATAACAGTTTGAAAATTATTTTTTGATGTCAAGGTTATCGTATCAAGTTTTAAATTGTATCAAAAGATTCGCAACTATCAAAAAAAACAGTTTCTCATTCTAGACACTTAAAAAAAATTTCAAGAATTTTCGCAAAAAAAAATATGCAAAAAATATTTATATAATTTTTTTTTGAAATACATTAACTAAACAAGCCACTAGAAATTCAAAAATGAAAAAATTAAGTCTGTTGCTCTTCTGTATCATAAGATTAGGCCCACCTATAGAACCCCCTTAAAATCTTTAAAAATATAAGGATCTCTGAGTCTTAAAAAATCTTTAAAAATAACAGGATATTATTTTTGGCACTCGGGGATCGTAATCGATATCTTGAGGATCTTCGAAAACTTGAGGCGCAACTGTAATTACATTTTGATAAAAATTCGAAATATTTTTTTTAAGAAAAAATTAGAATGAAATAATTTGCGTTACCTATCTTATTTTCAGATGGAAGAATCCTGTCAGCAACAGTTATTATATTTAGCTGCCCAATCATTGACTTCAGATGCCTTAGAGGATAGTGTTTTAATACAAGAAAGAATATTGAATATATGCAGAACTGCAAAGGATGTAAGTAGTCGAAACCATAGATATTCTTCTGGAAAATAAAGAAAAATTTCGATATGAAAAAAAATTTCAGGGTGTCTAACATATATTTGTAAAATATGAAACAGTAGTTTAAAGGGGTTGTGGGTGCAGAATTCGTTGCAGTTTTCATTCTCTTTCGTTTCTCTGTATTCATTTTCTAGATCCAAAAATTTTTTTGTTGAGGAATTAAAATGAAGTATGTAAATAAAGTGTTTTGATTGGTTTAGAGGCTTTTTGCGGGGCGTTTGTTTTCATGCTCATCTACTCCATGCGCAAATTAATATAACAATGAATCTGTTTTTCACGCTAAACAACAGAGATAATTTTTTCAACGAAATTAAGCGGAGTAAAATATTGCAATATTTCCTAGGTTTCATACATTTTATGTTTTATTCAATTTGAATAAGCAAAAATGACCGACTTATTCCGATTTTTGTGTGAATTCGAAACATATTTTTAACCAGTTTTCACTGCGGTACCGTGTGAGCCATCCTTCACCAGATCATAAAAAGTTACTTGCAGTGTGATAAAAGGTTTTGTCTCCCGTATTGTTGTTTTCTCAGTTTATTCTTATCTGCCGTTATCAACCCTTCCAGTCCAGCTGGAGGAGAGGGCTATTTTCCCCAGCAATTCCAACATTCTCACCCACAACCCCCTTAAGTCTTAAGGGTTGGGGTCGCTGATTTTGACCAGTTACGAAGCTATGGGTTGGATAAACTACAGAGCTGATATCCCAAAAACTTGCTGATCTTGAAGAACAACTCTTCATGGTGATTTGTGATTTAAACAGTATCTGATACGAATCCCGCCTCCAAAAAATCGCTAAAATACGATTTTCTCCGTCAATTCTTCACCAATTGTTCATTTATTTTTTTTATCAGGCTCAAAGACCTTCACACATATGCATTATGTCATTTACCTCGTACTTCTTGCTTTTGGCGAAAAAAATAAATAATAAAAATTAAAATTTTTAATTGGTCAGTTTGGGAGGCTCAGGCAAAAGCTATTCTTCTCCATCAGTTTTAGAAGATACATTTTGTCTCATACTGCATCTGAAAGCACTGGCCTCGTTTAACAATCCATTAGAGATTTTTTTAAATTTTATTGGCTCTCTGGGGGCATGTCAACTTTTTATTTGAAATGTTGACAAAATTTCGAAACCAAAAAAAAATTTGACAAAATGCTTCAAAATATTTTTTTTTCGTTAATTTCAAACACTTTTAAGGATTTTGGTGCAATTTTTAACTTAGTAGCGTCAAAAAAAATTAAATTAGCGCACTTTCAATTTAAATTATTAATTAATCAATAATTTTTGTTTTCGTTTTTCGGCCGCCAAAGCAAAATTCCGAGGAAAGGGCGCTTTTGCATTATGTGTGAGGCTTCTCTGGAGCCTGACACAAAAAATGGTGAAAATTGAAGGAGGTCAATTTTTTTTTTCTCATGGAAAACTTTTTGCCACCTCATAAATTTTGAATAAAAAGTATTCACAACGTAAGTTTCCAACTTCTTGAGCTCACTTTGTATATCTGTTTTTTTCAGGATCGATTATTTTACTTTCATAAATTTCTTTAACCCTGGTGAGCACAGAGCCACAATTGTGGGCTCCAGCAACTAAAATCATCGAAAAAAAGACAAAAAAACGGATGAGGAATCTTTTGTTTTTCAAATACATTATAAAGAATTTAGATTGGTTTCAAGAAGAATAATTGAATTTTTTTCGATGTTTTTGTCCGCATTACGGGGGTTGATTTATCAGATTGGAGCCTATTTTCACTTCCGTAAAAAATTATTTCGGAACTGGACATACAAATCAAATGTGAGATTAGCCAGGTTTTAGGAAAGTGTTTTGTGCATGCATAACAGTATGAAATAAATTATTGTATCTGTTGGCAGAATTTTTCTTAGGAAGTGAAGTATCAATTTTCAACTTCAGAGTATCCCATGAAAAATTTATATTATAAAAGTGAATTAATCAATCAACATTGTCCACAGTTGTACTTCATACCATATTTACCGAAATAATAAAAAAAGCCATTATTCTGCTTTTATAGGAAAAAATAAACATGTTTCATCAAAATAATTGATTATTTCAATCAAAATTTTGGACTGTATTTATTAAATTACTGTTTGATTTGAGAATATAAATCAAAACGGACAAAACTATGTCTAGCCAGATTCTTGTGCATTGTTTTGACAGAATAAAATTGTAGAGACAACTCATGACCGTGTATCACGTGAATGGTACACCTTGCTGTTCTCACTAGTTTTTCTAGAACTCAAATTAAAATTCTAGAATATAAAATGTATCGAATGCAAAATTGACCTTTCAACTTCCTTATGAGGACAAAATTTAAAATCCAACTGCCTTAAGCTTTCTGTGAACAATATTCAAGTAGGCCACAATTGTGGCTCTGTGCCATTCGAACTTTTTTTTATATGCTCACAAGGGTTAAAAGGATGTGGGCGACATAATTGAGAGTCCTCAGAAAACTTTTCTTGATTAGCCCCATTTTGATAGAGAATTTTTCACTGAGTTTTTTAAAGTTAGGATTTTTCTGAATTTTGATGTTTTCAAAAGAAAAAAGTAAGTTTCAGATAATTTTTTTAGAAATTTGAAGTGAAAGGTACCAATTTCGGATCTAAATTTATTTGTCACCTTTCAAAATGCGAATGTGACACATTAACTCGAACATAGCTGCCCAAAAAACGTTAAATTTCAAGTTGTAATTTTTTAATTTCAAAAAAGTTCAGAATTCAACAAAAATAGAAAGTCACAATCGTTCCTAGAGACTTTGGAAGTAGAAGAGATTGGGAAAACAGAGACCGTTTTAACCTTAATTCAGCCTTTGCCAGTGAATTTGATGTACATAATTGAAAATTTCCATATATATTTAAGGAGAGTAGCGGTTTCCGCCGAGGCTCCCAAATAAGCTGTTTTGACCACTAGAGGCCAAATTTGAAAAAAGCTACCGTTTGGTGATGATATTTATATCTACATTCTAATGCAAATATAATAAAAAGTGATGAGAATGAATGAGGACGTAGGCGTTTTTGTGTTTTAGGGACGCCTACAAACTACGTCTTCATTCCGCCATACTATAATTGGTCTTCTGTTTCTCATAAATTAACCTCCTTCCGGATGACTATCCTCTACTGCCACCTTCCTTACGAGTCTGTGTTACTACGTATTTGGAAAAAAAAATAATTATTGTCTGAACCAGGTTTTCTCAGAAACTTCACTTGAAAATGTGTTAAAAAAAGAGCCCATTATACGTCCGCCGCACATCCTTAAAATAAACACTCTAAAAAATCGCGCCATTTTGTACTTTATGTGTCTAAATTACATTAAAATTTCTTTTTTTTCTTGTTATTATTAGAAGCTTCAAAAAAATTAGGTTCTCGATCCCCATCGAAAATATATTAATTTAATTTCATACTGATTTCTACGTCAAAATCGGAAAATTAAAATTTGCCTAAAAAAGATCGACAAAAAGCAAATTTTAGCACATCGAAAGAAATATTTATTTATGAGTGTAAATTTAATTTAATTTTGCGTGTCGTGAACGATCGCTTACATTAGTGCAAGAAATAATTTTTTTTTAATTTTTGATTAAAGAGCTAGAAGTCTACATTTCGTGGCAAACCGTATTTTCAGTCAAAAAAGTATGATTCAGAGTATAAACAAGAGCGAAGAACAAACGAGACATATTTGATAAAAGTTAAAGTAGCCAGTTCCCCAATATTTTCAGCTAAGGATTCCATAAAAATAAGTTTGAAAGTTTTGATACAAGAAATGAGGAAAATTTTCAAATATTTTCCAAACAGTTTCGACCGAAATCCTAAAAAATGGTGGGTATGATTTTTCAATATCATAATAAAAATATGTGTCAACTACCGCGAAAAGTTAAGTGGGCCATCTTGAAGAGTATTTTTTTTCGTTGCTTTGAAAACTAAATACTGTAAAAAAAATTTGATGGAAAAAAAGGCATGTTTGTTATAATGCTCGGAACTTTTTCAAAAATTTCTATAATGTTTGTGGAGATTTGAGAAAGTTTAATTCGGAGCTCAAAATTTTCTTAAAGATGAGGCAATAACCTCGAAAATTCTTTATTACAAAAGTTGGCCTGAGGTATGAAAACATTACTTTGTGTATATTGAAAATAATAAACCCAGTGGAAAAGTCTTTTCAGTCAAGAGCCATATCCGTATCCTGCCAAAATGCATCCGACCCCTGTAAGCAAAACACTCATTTTTCCAACTTATTTTGAAAAAACGGCGGAAAATTTCGAAACAAAAATTTTGAAATTTGTCGTAGTACACATTGTATGACCAAAATCAATTGGAGCTTTCAGAGCCCTCATAAAACCAGCGACCAGTACCCCCTTTAAGGGATGGTGTCGCTGATTTGAGCCTCTTCCCAAGGTCATTTCCCGTCAAAACTAGCAAATTGATATTCCAAAACATTTAACTAACAGAACCAACCTTCGCGGCTAATTTTTTAACTTAACATAATCTGATACAATCCACCTACGCCGACACCTACGCTTAATAAAAGACCTCTAAAAAGACACAAAGTATTCACCTACTCCTTCAATTTTTCATCATTTTTTATTATTTTTTTGTGTAGGCTCCGGAAAGCCTAACAATCATGCAACAATGCTTTTTTTTTAAATTTTGCCTTTCGCAGACCAAAACGCAAAAAAAAACTAAAAGATTAAAATTGTGAAAAATGATCAGATTTTGGAGGCTCAGCAAAAAATATCTCCTCCACCAGTTTGAAGAGATTACTAGTTTCGAACTCATACTGGCATCAGAAAACAAGGACTTGTTTTACAAAAACTAGAGAGTTTATTTGAAATTTTTGCTTCGGCGTCTCTTGGGGGCCATGTCAAACTTTTCAGTTAGCCAAATTGTTTAAAATGGTCAGTTTGGGAGGCTCAAGCAAAAGATATCTCCTCAGCCAGTTTAGGAAGAGACAGTTCGGCTCATATGCATTGGAAAGCACAGGACTTGTTTTTACATGAACTAGAGCTTTTTGAAATTTTGCTTGGCTCTCGTGGGGCCATGTGTCAACTTTTCATTTTGAGCCTAAATTTTTGACAAAATTTAGAACCCAAAAAAAATCTTCAAAATAATTTTTCTCCGTAAATACAAACCATTATCCAAAAATAGCTTCGTAAAAGGTCAAAATCTGCGACACCCACACGCTTAAGGGGGTACTGGTCGCTGGAATTAAATTTTCTCGATAAAAAATTAGCCAAACAGGGCTTTGAGGATAACAGTCAGATTAGCCATCTTGTAGAACTATTTTTTATCTTGTAAAAAACAAATCTCAAATTGTTGTATGCATATGCTCCTTCACACATAAGCGACACAAGAAGACCTAAGCCAAAATGGTAAAACTACCTCCTCCTAGGTTTTATGTTGAAATTGGCAGAAATTTTTTTAAAATTCATTCATTTTTTTTTCTAAGCTAGCTTATACAAATACGAATTATAAACTCGGTCATTTTTTGGATTTCAATCTAAAACTCGAAATATGATTTTTTCAGGACCCAAGAGAAAAATTTCGAAAAACAAAGTGATTGGATATTTTTGAAAGTAGGCTCAAAAGAAAGCCACGAAAACACTGATCAGAAAGTTGGCTAACGTCAAAGTGAAAATATGAAGTTTTAGTGGTTAAATTTAAGGGGGTCGGTGCATTTTGGCAGATTTGCACTTTTT
>SCLH01001307.1:123322-139186 GCA_004367855.1 Oikopleura vanhoeffeni | reverse complement strand
CTAAATGGCGTCGGTTACTGCCTTAATTATCACCCCGTATCAATCTGGAGCATTTTTATGCCTCTAAGGTCTTTATTTAATCAGACAGATATACCCTCTTAAGTTGGATATGGATGTACAGTGAAAAGTGTTTTTTTATATTTTTAACGATACTTAGTTATGTTTAGAAAATAAGAATGTAAACGTTCGTAAGAACTTTTATTGAAGATAAAAAATAAAAAAATTAATTTCCACATTTTTATTTCTTTCAAATATTGCTCTGAAAAAATGTACCAATCTGCTGGACTTATGCCACCCCTGAAGAAGACCTAAGTTTATTAGTGATACGAGATATGTTAAGATATGAGCTGATTTCAGAATAAACCCTCCGTGAGGAAAGTAGAGAAGTAGTTTTTTCATCGTTTTGAAAATATATCATCTTGGTTTTAAGCATTTTAATCAAATTCGGACTATTCATTAAAGATAATTTTGAAATTGACTTCTCCCAGCTACGATTAAATGACGATTTGGACTTGATATGCGGAATATTTTTGAAAATACGACAAAAAATTATATGATTTTTAAAATAGCGTTTAGAAAATACAGTATGCACTTAGGAAAAATTAGTATGCACTTATGAAAAAAGTTAAAGTGGGCATTCTTAACGTTTTTAGCCGAAATTTATATCAAAAAACAGACAAAATTTTGGACGAAAAATGCAGAAAATGTCCAAAAATATTTTGTATTTTTTTCAAATTTTTATAAATTCAAAAATATTAACTGAAAACTTTCCAAAAAAATCGCCAGTAAAAGCTGCTGTAAAAAAATATGTTTTGACCGATGCCAGCCTAGTTAGCTGAGCGAACGATTAGATTAAAAGATAATCTTGAAATTGAACTTCTTCCAGCTACGATTGTGAATGACGATTTAAAACGGATGTCTAATCCAATCAAGGTGCGCTCCTCCCCAAGGCGTCCTCTCATTGGTCGGCCAATCATCTCAACTGAAAGTTGATTCGCTAAAAATAGTTCTATCCAAAATTCTCCGACCATGGGAAACCCTAAATAAATAAAAAAAAAAACAATCTTTCTGATAGTTTGGTTTGAAAATTTCACGCTAGAGAAAATATTTGAACTATTCGAAACTTCGAGGGAAAACAGATTTTCGACGAAAAACTAATCATGCTGAGTCTTGACTAGAAAATTTGTACCGCTACACCGCTTGAGGACTTAATATGACCAAATGCAGATGCTATCATCACTGTCCTGATGGGCAAATGAATTCTACTTGCGAAGCTAGGTGTGTTTCTCAAAATTCAGTGACGATTTGAAATAAGGAATTTCAAATGTCAAAAATGGATATCGATGTTTTTGAGCCATCTTGTAGAGAATTGTTTTCTGGTCATTTTAAGACCCAGGATTTTTTTTTTGAAAATTTTTTCAAAAAAAAAATCGATTTTTCAGTCAAATTTTCGAGATTTTACAAAAGGTGCAAAACCAGTTCTAGCGCCTCCGTGGATAGCTAGAGCGCTAATTTTTTGACAAGTGATAATTAAGCGTTTTTTTTGGATTAGGGTCGGCGACCATGTGGTCGACCTTAAATAACCGGTCAAAGTTCAAGGTCATCGTATGACCTTGAAAGTACCACCAAAATAATTGTCAGGGTCGACTTTCTAATGAAAGTATTAGCAACTATGCGTGAATAGTATACTGAAAGGTCGCTAGAGAGCAAATGATTGACCTTGAGGTTTGACCATTTTTTCTCTCTAGCGACCTTTCAGTATATTATTCACCCATAGTTCTTAATACGTTCATTAGAAAATCGACCCTGACGATTCTTTTGGTTGTACTCAAGGTAATACGATCCAAAAAATGGTTTCCTAAAACACGCTTAATTTTCACTTGCCAAAAAATTAGTGCTCTAGCTATCCATACGGAGTTGCTAGAACTGGGTTTTGCACCCCTTGTAAAATCTCGAAAATTTGACCGAAAATCGTTTTTTTTGAAAACATTTTCAAAAAAAAAATCCCACGTCTTAAAATGACCAGAAAAAATTTTTGACTCCTGAAATTTTTGACTCCTGAAATTCCTTATTTCAAATCGTCAGTATTTTTCAAGGGCTCATAACTTTTTATTCCTTGATAACAATCTTATAAAAATTTCAAGAATAGTAGTTCGTAATCTCTAGAAGAAATTTTTGTTCTAATTTTTTCATAGCATGTTCGACCAACCGGTAAATTAAGTTAACCGCGGGCATAAATTTTTTTTAAAGTCGTATTTTTTTTTCACCTTATTTCAAAAGAATTTGATTTTTTCACAAAACATGTATATCCATTATTATCCCCGGGTAACACTAAAAACTTATTACCTATTCTTTTAACAGGCAAATAAGTTAAGTGTTACCCGGGGATAATAATGGATATTTTAAAAACGAAAAAACTGGTATCTCTTTTTTTCGATTTTTACCTAAAAGTGCTTCTAAAATAGCGAAAAGTGCCGTTTTTGCCACTAAAAGTCGTATTTAGAAAAAACTGGTATGTTCCGAATTGTTAATTTCAGGTCTTAACTCCCAGGATCACAATTTGAAAATTATTTTTTTGAGCTCAAGGTCATCGTGTCAAATTTTGAATAGTATCAAACGATTCGCAACTATAATGTTTCTGGAAATGGGATTATAAACTATGGCCAAATTATTTACCGTATTTTTCTGTATTTTTTGGAAATTTCTGAAAAGTTTTTTTACAATTGTTCAATTTCATAAAACTAAACAGGCCACGTTGAGATCAAAAATCGTGAAATAAAGTTAACAGTCCTACGAGTTCAGAAGATATGGACTGCCTATACAACCCTCTTAATATTGTTCCGATCCCGAGTCTCAAAAGTTTAAAGTAAATAAAACTTATTAACCCCCTCACACCCAAAACCATTGAAATTCCCCTCACACCCAAAACGCCATTCGGGGACGCCACTTTGCGCGGTTATTGCGGAGATAATAAAGGCGATAGAATATTCATTATTTTGTATGACTCGAGATCAAGGATAGACTTAAATTGGAGGCTAATATTTTTGTTTTAATTTTTATTCTGTGTGCTCGATAAATGCAAGACAAAATAGAGATTTAGTTTTAGGTACTTCATCGGAAAACCATACATTTTTCAAAGTCACATATGAATTACAAAAGATTAAATAGAACACTGACTATTGAAATATTGCCTCTGATTTAAAATAGCTCATCTCGATCGTCTGAAAAACGAGTTTTCGTATTCTTTTGCGCCAAAATGCACGCACGAAAATCAGAAACAAATTGAATAAAAATAGTTTTCGACTTGAACTTTGAAGGCTTATTACGGTGAATTCGCGAAAAAAGTAAAAATTATTTTAAATTTATTGAGATCAAAGTCAATAACGATTCGTTTCCAAAAACGATTTTTTCCAGAGTGATATGCAAATTATAAATAAATAACTCAAACCCTGGCTTTCTGAATATGTCCCCTGATTGAAAATATCTCTATCCATCAGTCTAAAACATGATAATTTTTTTCAGTGCCAAAAAAAAACATTACGAAAATCGTTAAAAACCTATTTTTGAGGATAAAAATAAATTTATTTGATCAAGATGTTCAGCCACTAAACATAGGACAAACTCTCGGCCCGCTGTAGGCTTGATTACTCGGCATGATATCGAGTTAATCAAGCTTCAGCTGTGCTCTTTGTCGCTTCGCATCGAATTCTAACTAAAAGTTGAACTGATTTATTTCAAAAAATAGTTATTCGCGTAATTNTATTTTAAATTTATTGAGATCAAAGTCAATAACGATTCGTTTCCAAAAACGATTTTTTCCAGAGTGATATGCAAATTATAAATAAATAACTCAAACCCTGGCTTTCTGAATATGTCCCCTGATTGAAAATATCTCTATCCATCAGTCTAAAACATGATAATTTTTTTCAGTGCCAAAAAAAAACATTACGAAAATCGTTAAAAACCTATTTTTGAGGATAAAAATAAATTTATTTGATCAAGATGTTCAGCCACTAAACATAGGACAAACTCTCGGCCCGCTGTAGGCTTGATTACTCGGCATGATATCGAGTTAATCAAGCTTCAGCTGTGCTCTTTGTCGCTTCGCATCGAATTCTAACTAAAAGTTGAACTGATTTATTTCAAAAAATAGTTATTCGCGTAATTGAGTGTTTTTAATTTTTTTGAGTTTTTAGAGAAATCACTTGAAAAATAATAAAACTCTCAATAAAGACCAGAGAAAAAAAATAATAGTACCAGGAGTAGCCTCAGTTAATTTCCTAAATATAAGTCTCCTGAGAATTTTAATTTGTTTTGTCGTATTCACGCTAGAATTTTTGTACGAAACTCAGTCGAAAATCCTAAATAAAAGTAGGAAAAAATATCTTTTGAACTGCTAGTCGTATCAAATTTTTAAAACCATTAATCGAAATAGAATGGCGAACTCTATGACACATTTGAATTAAAAGTCTGTAAATTTATTATTTCTATCTCGTTTTGAGGATTTTAATAATCTCGGGTCCCCGAATGGCGTTTGGGTGTGAGGGGGTTAATTAGGTTTTTAATTAGAGCTTTCGGCTTTTTGATAAATTTTTTACTGATATTAGCTATAAATGCAGATATGTTTCTAGCTGAACAAGGCGAAAAGCCGAAAGCTCCAAATAGAAACCAAAGTTTTAATGTTTTTTGTTTCCCGACTCGACTTGGCTCAAAATTTCAGATAATTTTAAAATGAATGGTATTTCGAAAAAAAAAATTTATCTCTCGAAAACCCAACAAAAAAATTACAGTTTTGTCAGAAATATTCAGGACCAAATTTTCAGTGTTTTTTCCAAATTCTCAATTTTAGATTCTTTTACGATAAAAAGACCGATTATTACTTATTCCTCAATTTAAGTTGAATTTTTTTTCTAGAGAAAATTGCTGTAAATAAAATATGAGACAATTTTTACTCCAAAGCATGAACAGCGCATGGCAAAAACTCCTTTCGAAATAAAAAAACCTAACACATAGTAAAATAGCTAGCAAGAAAAAAAATGAATAGTTTCGTTAATAATTTTATAAACATTTTATAAATTTGACTTTTTTCTAGGGGAAAGTGCTATATCAAATATGAGACAATTTCTACCTCGAAGCATGAACTGCGCATGGGTTGTCTTCCGCCTCACGATGAAGCCGAAGATGGAGAAATAAATCAATGCCATATCAACGTCGATCACAACGAGCTACTCAAGCACTACACTGTAAAGGATAGGGAAAATTTATAAATATTTTACCAAAAAATTTATCGATTAAGACTCGTTTTATAAGGACAATACGACGAAAATATACATTTTTGCAGAAAAATGATGATATGAGTGCGATTTTTTTATCATTTTGAGTGATCACTAAAACCAAAAGTAGAAATTACCAATTTTGTCTAAGATCCGTTTTTTTACAAACGTAATATTTTTTTGGATGTTATAAAAGTTTTTCTTTAAGGGGGTGGGTGTCGCTTTTTGGTACCTTTCGAGACATGTTTAGAATAAGCCTTTTTTCGAAATAAGGTAGATAATATAATGCGTAAAGTGCATGAGAGAGACATTTTTGAAATAAAATTCTAGAATTCTAGAAAATTAAATGAAAGTGAACCGGAAATGAAAAGTCCGAAAAAAAATTTCCTCTGATTTGGAATACCACCAATTGAATCTTGAAAGTACCAAATGAAGCTGAGATTTCACTGATCAAAAGTTGAGCTTACAGCTAATCAAAATTTTGTAACCAATCAGCGTCAAATCGATTAAGGTTGAACATTTTTGCTTAAAAATAATCGAATGTCTAGAATTCGATTAAGAACATTTCCGATATTTAATGTCATGCATCGTTTTGGTGGTTCATATTCACCGATAAAAAAATGTTTCATATCATGGTAGAAATACCGTTTTATGCGGGTTAAAGCAAAAAATATTCGGATTTTGAAAATTCTAGATTTTGTTCTAGATTGTTTTGAAAAAAATGATTGCCACACGAGATTCCTTGGGCAACTTAGTCATAACGATATTTAATTATCATAAATTAAATTCTAATAAGGGCTCAAAAATTACAACCTACCCCCTTAAACTGAAATATGATTTTTTGTTAATTTTCCGAAAAATTTTTCCGAAAAAAAAGTGCGTCATTTTTTCGAAGATAGATACAAAAGAAGCAGTGAAACACTTGATAAGAAGATTGGTTACGTCAGTCAGATTATTTGAAGTTTTAGTGGTCAAATTCGACCAAAGTTATTTTTTTAACTTCATCTGTAAAAATATACTTATATTTCTTTAAGTCTAAGAGCAAAATGCGATTTTTTTATTGTGAATGATGTTCTTATACACTTAATTATCATCCCGTATCAATCTGAGATTTTTATGCTCTAAGAGTCTTATTTAATCAGACAGATATACCTCTTAAGTTGAAATGAGATGTACAGTGAAAATGTCTGTTTTTTATATTTTGAACGATACTTAGTTATATTGAAGAAATAGAATGAAACGTTCGTTATGAATACTTTTATTGAAGTATAAAAAAAAAAAAATTGATTTCACATTTTTTATTCTTTCAATATTGCGTGAAACATTTACCATCTGTGAGGACTTATGCACCCCTGAAAAGACTAAGTTTATTAGTGATCGAGATATGTTAAGTATAGCTGATTCGATAAACCCTCCGTGAGGAAGAGAGAAGTTAGTTTTTTATCGTTGTTAAAATATATCATCTTGTTTTAAGCATTATAATCAAATTCGGACTATTATTAGATAATTTTGGAAATTGACTTCTCCCAGCTACGATTAAATGCGATGTTGACTTTGATATGCGGAATATTTATTGGAAATACGACAAAAATTATATGATTTTTTTAAATAGCGTGTAGAAAATACAGTACTCACTTAGTGAAAAAATTATAGTGCACTTATGAAAAGTTAAAGTGGCATTTCTTAAAAAAAAAAAAAAAGTTTTTACCGAAATTTATATCAAAAAACAGACAGAATTTTGGACGAAAATGTCCAAAAATATTTGTATTTTTTGCAATTTTTATAAATTCAAAATATATTACGAAACATTCCAAACAACAATCGCCAATAAAAGCGTGCGGTAAAAAAATATGTTCTTGACCGATGCCAGCCTAGTTAGCGAGCGCGGGTGAGATTAGATTAAAAATATCTTGAAAATGAACTTTTCAGTCTACGATTGTGATACGATTTAAACGGATGTCTATCCAATTCAGTCGCTTCCTCCCCCAAGGCGTTCCTATCATTTCGGCATCATACTCACTGAAGTTGAATTCGCTTAAAAATAGTTCTATCACAAATTCTCCGGACATGAAAACCCTAAATAATTAAAAAAAAACATCTTTCTGATTAGTTTTGGTTTGAAAATATTCACCTTAGAGAGAATACTTTGAACTACATCGAAACATTCGAGGGGAAACAGATTTTCGACGGAAAATAATCATGCGCTGAGTCTTGACTATGAAAATTGTACCGCTTGAGGATTAATATACAAATGCAGTCTATCATCATGTCCTAGAGGCAAATTGGATTCTACTTGCGAAGCTAGGTGTGTTTCTCAAAATTCCAGTGACGATTAAATAAGAATTTCAAATGTTCAAAATGGATAGTCGATGGTTTTGAGCTCTTTGAGCAGATTGTTTTCCTTGGTCATTTTAAGACCCCAGGATTTTTTTTCGAAAATTTTTTCAAAAAAAATCGATTTTACAGGTCGAAAATTTTCGAGATTTACAAAAGGTGCAAAACAGTTCTAGCGCCTCCGGGATAGCTAGAGCGCTAATTTTTGACAGATGATAATATAGCTTTTTTTTGGATTAGGGTCGCGCCGACCATGTGTCGACCTTAAAAAACCGGCTCAAAGTTCCAGGTCTCGCCTATGACCTTGAAAGTCCACAAAATAATCTGTAGCGGTCGACTTTCTGAATCGACAAGTAGTTGCAACTATGCGTGAATAGTATACTGAAAGGTCGCTAAGAGGCAAATGACTTGACACTGTGGTTTGACCACTTTTTCTTCTAGCAGCTTTCCAGTATATTATTCACCCATATGTTCCGTAATACGTTCATTAGAAAAATCGACCCTGACCGCATTCTTTTGGTTGTACTCAGAGTAATACGCATCCAAAAGATGGATTCCTAAAAAACGCTTATTTTCACTTGCAAAAAAAATTAGTGCTCTAGCTATCATACGGAGTGCTAGAACGGGTTTTTGCACCTTGTAAAATCTGCGAAATTTGACCGAAACTTCGTTTTTTTGAAAACATTTCAAACAAAAAAATCCCACGTTTTAAAAATTGCACCAGAAAAAATTCCTACAAGGATGGCTCAAAAAACATCAGATACCATTTTTTGACTCCTATTCGCTTATTCAAATCGTCAGTTATTTTTCAAGGCTCATAACTTTTTATTCCTTGAGTAACAATCTTATAAAAATTTCAAAAATAGTAGTTCGTAATTCTCTAGAGAAAATTTTGTTCTAATTTTTTCATAGCATGTTCGGACAACCGTAATAAGTTAACCGCCGGCATAATTTTTTTTAAAGTCGATTTTTTTTACCTAATTTCAAAAGATTTTGATTTTTTACAAAACATGATATCCATTATTACTCGCGCGGTAACACTAAAAAACTCTATTACCTATTCTTGTTAAAGCAACATAAGTTTTAGTGTTACCCGGGGATATATAATGATATTTTAAAAACGAAAAAAACTGGTAACTCCTTTTTTACGATTTTTACCTAAAAGTGCTTCTTAAAATAGCAGAAAAGTGCCGTTTTTAGCCACTAAAGTCTATTTAGAAAAAAACTGGTATGTTCGCAATTGTTAATTTCAGTCTTAACTCCCAGGACTCACAATTGAAAATATATTGTTTTGAGCTCAAGGCATCGTGTCAAATTTTTGCAATAGTCTCAAAAGATCGCCAACCTATAATGTTTCTTGGAAAAGGGATTATAAAACTATAGCAAATATTTCGTTCTCCGCGCAAGAGCAAAAAACATTTCTACTCATTTAAGACGCTCTGAAAAATACGTGTATTTTTTGGAAATTTCTGAAGATTGTTTTTTTACAATTGTTCAATTTCATAAAACTAAACAGCCGTTACATCACACCACCAGGTGGTGACTCTATTCTAGAGCACTAAACGTTTTTTTTGAAATCTATCTTCTTTTAGACCCCACATACAAAGGGTCTCAAAATTTAGACAAAGTAGCAAATAAATGAGAACAAAAAGTGATGAGAAGGAATTTTTTGATTTTTGACTTTGTTTCTTCTAGAATCTCACTTAAACGCCGATTTTGCAGTTTTTCGACTTCAAAACTCTAATCTTCTAGACGAATGTTTAGAATGAAAGCCAATTTTTTCGAACCTAAGAGATAAATATCAATGCCCGTAAAACAAGAGTGACTGCAGGGAGGAATTTTATGAATAAAATTCCAGAATGTCTAGAAATATGCTATAAGTGATCGGCAAATGAAAAAGTTGAAAAAAAAGTTCGTCTGGTGGGATCAAAGACCACCAAAATTGAAGCTGAGATGTTCCACTAGATCAAAAATTGGCTACAGCTTAATCACAATTTTAAACCAATCAGTTCGCCTCAATTGCGATAATTAGTTAACATTTTTGTTTAACAAATAATTGAAAGTTCCTAGAATTCGATTAAGACATTTCCGATAATATTAATGTCATCGCATCGTTTGTGGGTGGTCATTTCACACAATAAAAAATGTTCATATCATGGTGAAAAACGGTTTTTATGCGGGTAAAGCCAAAAAATATTCGAATTTTTGAAAATTCTAGATTTTGTTCTACGATTGTTTTGAAAAAAATAAGTTGCCACCATTGAGATTCCTTGGGTCAACTTTAGTCAATAACCGATATTAATGTATCATAAATTAAATCTATAAAGGGCTACAAAAAAACGACAACCCACCCCCTAATTATTTATACGATAAAAAAACTGGAAATTTCAACGTGACATTCCTGTCATATAAATATTAAACAGCTTCCATTTAAAACTGTTGAGTCAAATCACATTGTTGTTAATTATGTTGGAAATGTAGGTGACCCTCGTTTATCTCTAATAATATTTGAGAACGCCGACTTTCGAATTGACGTTTCAAAGGGAAATTCGGCTGGAAGTCAGCTCTTTAGGGGGTTCTCAGTAGGCAAAATGGACTTTTTTGAAACTGCTCTATTCCTCTCGGCATAGACATAAATGGAAGTGGACTAAACATTCTGATAAAGTTAGTTCGTAATCTTCTGGAAACACGTTTTAAATTATGATTTTTAAAGAATAGCATGTTGAACCAACGGTAAAATGAGGTAACCAGCGAGTAAAAATTTCTGAAAAAAGCCGTATTTTTTTTGTCGTCCTATTTAGGAAATGTTTTGCAAAAATTTGACATTACTGCGAAATTCAAAAGGGCGAAAAAAATTTGATTGTCGATTTTTCCTAAATTTTCTTTACTAAAAAGGTAATCAAAGCTGGCGAAAGAGGACTGGTTTTTTGCTTATTTTGGCCACTAAAGGTGTTTTTTTTCCCCATGCTACATGGCAAAACTAATTTTCCGTGCACCTATAGTTTTTTTGTTAATAATGTCAACAAACTTGTTGTGTCTGATGCTAACGAAGTTTCCATTTTTTAAACTCCAGGAGTCAACGATTGGAAAATTTATTTTTTGAACATCAATTGTTCATCGTATACATTTTCAAGTGTACCAAAACGATTGCGTAAGTTGAAATGTTTTCTGGAAACGGCATTATATAACCAATGGCGAAATATTTAACCGTTCGAGCGCGAAAACAAAAAACACTTTTTATTTTCGACACTCAGAAAAAGTTTTAATATTTGTTTTTAAAAATTTTTTGCCATTTTTTTTTAGTTTCTATGACTAAAAAAGCCACGTTAAGTTCTAAAATCAGACCTCTCGTTTAGTTAGAAAGATACGACTTGCCTATAGAACCTATATGGCCTATAATATATACTTAAAATAAGCTTATTTCGAATTTTATCATAAAAACATCCAAAATATTAAATTTTTATCTCTTTATATAATTAAACAGGATACGCGGAGATCAAAAATTGTAAAATCCAGTCAATTGGATTTACATTACAAAAGATATAGGCTGCCTATAGAACCCCCTTAACAAATATCCCTTACAATTCACGCCATCGGCAAACCCTCGAGGTCGACAACCCTTGAGCTCGACGCACTTTCGGTGAATACTTCTCAATCTAACTTATTTAGTGAGTAATTATCAGTGTCGAAAGAAAAACGACGTGGTTACATATTTCAAGATTGGAATGTCTTATAAGTTAACTTCTAAAGAAGACACTCCAAAATGTGAACGCGGCCTGTTTCGCTCTACACGGAAAAAATGTTGACTGTATACAATATTCATATAAACAGTTTAGTATAGCGGTCACGAATCGGCTTTTAAAACCCGTATTTGCTGTAAGAACCATTTACGAAATATACCTGACAATAAGTATAGTCTATACTTATTGTCGGCTTTATTCAGAAAATGGTACTTATCGTAAATACGGATTTTAAAAGCCGATTCGTGACCGCTTCTCACATTTTATGAACAAAAAAGGTCATCACAGTTCACCGAAATTTCCGCTAAAATCTGCACTGAATTACTCTACAGGCCAACACTACAACTGTATAGATGCACTGTATAGTACTTACTGTGGTGTGCGTCTATAATGTCAAGATGCACAAAATATGGCCAAAATTTCCATTATAAGGACAATATGAACGAGAGATACATTATGCAATTTTTTCGAAAATTTTAAGGTGAAGAGCCAAAAGTCTTTATAAGGTAGTTTTTTTTAGACGCGACAGATTTTACTTTTTACCACTTTGTCATTATGAAAAATTTTAAGAAAACTTTATTTTTGGAATTTTATTTTTCAGCTATTAGTCTTAGAATTTCTTTTAGTTTCGTATGTTATCCATATTGTGTCATTTCCGGTTATTTGAAAATCTCAAATTTTTGAAAAATTAAAAAAAAAATTTTGGCCTAAGCTTTTTTAGTTTCCAGTGGAATGCAAAAAAACCGTTTTTTGATATCTCATGCGGTTCGTCTGTGATGAAAAGTCAAATCTGTCGCGTTTAAAAAAAACTACCTAAATCACCTGTTTTTCTGAAAATATCTCTAAAACACAAGTTTTTAGAAACACACGACTAAATACCAAGAAAAACTTCATTATTTTTCGGTCCAAAATAAGTTGTTATAACTAATAAATGGCTTTTGAGAATTTTAAAGCATTTTTTAAATAAGGTCAATATGGCAAAATTTCAGCTGTATTCCGTATAGACGAAAACCACTGTATCATAGAAATACAAATGTAATCCTTTATAAGATCGGTTGCTGTAACCCCGAACTTGATGGAAATTTATGTAATGATCGAATTTATCTAGAACCTGCAGAATGGAAAGAAGAGAAAACCTCACCAGAACTTAATATGGCAATCGTTATTGGAATTTCAGTTACTCTTACTTTATTGATATTTTTTGTAGGTGGCTTTGTTCATCGATATTTTGAACGAAAGAAAAAAGGTAAATGTTTTATAAATATGAACGAGTTTATAGAGAAAACTTTTTGCAATATATGCACGTTGACCGTCCACAAAAATATTCTGCTGAAATTTTTGTACTAGACTTAGTTGGCCAAAAAAATAATAATGAGCTGAGTCTCAAATCTCTAGGATCTCGGGTTCACCTTTGCTCAATTCCATTTTAACGATACAAGATAATTCTAAACATATTTTAGCATCCCATAGCCACGGATTAACTACAAGACCAAAATTTTTCACTGGATGTCCGGTTATACCGAAAATTAACTGGTAAATTTTGAGACGTCGGTTCTGCGAAAACGGCACATGCTGCGAGGCCAAGTTTTTGGCTTAAAGTACAACTTTTTTCGCAAAATTGGAAAAAACTGTAATTTGATCTCTTTAGAGGTGTCATATGAAAAACATTTTATTGTCAAACATTTTTTCCTGAAAAACTTCCCAGGTAGGTACAATTTTAGGTCCTCTGACTTAAGGGGGTTGTGGGCAGGGATCGGATTTTCCGGGTCGCCGGGTCGGAAATTTCGACCCGGAACGCAGGTCGGGTCAGGTCAGGTCGGTGCCGACCCGACCTGGAAAAGTCGCCGACCTTCCGACCCGCAAAATTTTTTCTGAATAAACATAATTTTTTTATGTAGTTGAGACTATAAATCGATCATTTTATTATAATTAATTTGTAAATATTTCTAAAATATATAGATATCATAAGAGAGCGGATTTTCAAGGTCTCCAGGTCGGAATTCTCGGCACCGACCCGACCTGGAATAGAAGTCGACTTTCTAACTCGCAAAATTTTACATTAAAAAGTGAAAATTTTGAAAACTTTACATAAAAAGTTAAAATTTTTATAAAAAAAATTTAAATTATGTTCAATAATGAACATTTTGTCCAAAAATTCAAAATTTTCCACAAAAATTTAGAATGATATTTCAAAATTGAAAATTCTGTTTAAAACTTGAAAATTCTGTTTAAAATTTGGAATTTAGTTTAAAAATTAAAATTTTGTTTAAAAATAAAATTTTTAATTTAATTTTGTTGAAAAATGAGCCCCAAATCGGCCGAAGAAGGGGATATAATATTTTCAATTTAATTTTGATAAAAATTAATCCCAAATCGGCCGAAGGCCTAAGAAGGGGGATACATTAACATTAAGTACAAAATAGCGTATGTTTAAATTTGACCACTAAAACTTCAAAATTTCGACTTGACGTAAGCCAACTTTCTCTTCAGTGTTTTCCCAGCTTTCTTATGAGCCTACTCTCGAAAAAATCAAAGCACATTTTTTTCGGAAATTTTTTTACGTGACCTTGAAAAAAATCATATTTTGAGTTTGGGGTCAAAATTGAAAAAAACGGCTCCTCAGAAATTTCTATTTGTTTTGAGCTTCCGTTTCCAAAAATTTGAGTGAATTTTGAAATTTAACCTAGGAGGAGATAGATTTTCCGATGAAAAAAGTCGAAAAAACGGTGGTTTATCGCATATTCTAGAAAAAATATAGCACTTATCGACAAAAGCGCTACTCAGAAGTTTTAAATACTAATTATACAGGTTATATAAAAATTTAGGTTTATTTCAAAATAAAGCCTGAGAGGAGATAGATTTTCCGTTTTGACTTAGGTCTCCCTGTCTCGCTTATGTGTCTGGGAATGTATGCATGCAAAAAAATTTTAACACATGTTTTACGCAAGATGAAGGCTAGTTCTACAAACTGGCTAATCTGAATTATATCATTGAAGCCTTGTTTGGCTGATATTTTATCCAGAATATGTCAAATTAGGAACCACCATACCCTTAAGTTTGCTTTGTTTTCGAATCTTTAATTCGAAAATTGTACTCTTATTGATATTTCAAAAACCATAATAATTCGATGGAATGTATGAAACCATATAAAAAAATACGTTTTGAAATATTTTTCTGCAATTCTGCATATTGGGGCTTTCAATTGTATAAGCAGTTCAAAAAACACCTCCGAAAACTTTCGGGATTTGAATTTCTTGCGAACCAAAAAATAAAGAAAGAAAAATTTAAATGTGAGAAGGACACGCGCATAAATGTTAACTTTTCAAAAAATTATTTCGATCTTAAAACCTCAAATGAAGTGCGTGTGATTTTGGTATCTTGTATTCAAACATAATGTCTATAATGTTCAGAATAATAAACAAGTGTTTAAATGTGATGAGTTTCATAAATTTTACAGCCAGACTCAGATTCGTTAATCACGTGTAACCACATTTTTGGCATATTCGAATTTTAAATTATTACCAAAAAAACATTAAAAATGGTAAATTTAATAATCAGCTTGATTTGATTAAAGTTCATTTTTTGACAAAAAAGTGGTCGTTGCCAGGAATCCTGTTTTTTTGTTTTAACTTTTAAGGGGGTATGCGACTCTGATTTGACATTTTCTCGGTGAAATATACTGAAAACTAACAGTTCATGAGAAAAACCTAAAATGCCGATAAAGAGAGATATCACATTTTTAATTTTAATGATAAATAAACCCCAAATCGCAGTGAAAATTTCGAAAACTTTACATGAAAAGTGAAAATTTTTATAAAAAAAATTTAAATTATGTTCAAAAATGAATTATGTTTAAAAATGTAATATCCCCCTTTATCGGCCTTCGGCCGATTTGGGGTTCATTTTTAATCAAAATTAAATTAAAATGTAATATCCCCTTTATCGGCCTTCGGCCGATTTTAATCTCATTTTTTAACAAATTTGAATAAAAAACACAAAATCCTTTCTCAAGCGTCAAAAACTACCCTAGATCCAAAGTTTTCAAATTCATAGCCTATTAAATTTATTTTAGAAAATATTTTTGAAATTAAAAATCAAAATTTTGTGAATTTTTTGCATGAACATAAAGCAGATACTTTTAAGTTTTCAAAATGTTTTTCGTTATTTTTTTAAATTTTAATTAATTTAATTTTGAAATTTTTTTGCGAGTTTTTCAGGTAACTTACAAAAATGAAAAAAAATCGAAAAAAATTTTGAAAATTTCTTAATTTTTCTTCAAANACTCGAGCCCACTCAAACTTAAACTCGAGCCCACTTCCCCTTTAACTCGAGCCCACTTCCCATTTAACTCGAGCCCACTCCCCTTTAAACTCGAGCCAACTCCCCCTTAATATCGAGCCCCTTTCCCTCTTAATATCGAGCCCACTCGTCCTTAATATCGAGCCCACTCCCCCCTTAATATCGAGCCAATTTCATTTTTAACTCGAACCCACTCCCCTTTAAACTTCCCTCGAACA
>SCLH01001307.1:108148-123277 GCA_004367855.1 Oikopleura vanhoeffeni | reverse complement strand
CGACCTGACGAAAAAGTACTCGGGTCGGCGTTCGACCCGACCTGGAAAATTTCAGAAAAAATCCGATCCCTGGTTGTGGGTGTAAATATAGCAAGAGTTGAAGAAAATTGTTTCTTTGTTCTCGAATCCTGGGAAAAAAACTATTATGCAAAAATATAACGCTCTGATTGGTCGCTCTGGACAAAGCCAACCCACGCAACTGCATCATTGTGTTGTTATTTTTTTTCTCCCACCTGTGCATAGAAAGTATATAGAATGAATCCGTTTTTTCACGCTAAAAACCAACAGAGAATTACTTTTTCAACTGACGAGAATATTCAAAAACTTCATACGTTTCATAACTGGTATGTTTTATTCAATTTGAAGCAAAATTGACCGAGAATAAACAGATTTTCTGAATTTCATTTTTACCGCCTAAAAACCGAAGGTTTTTTTTAAACCGGACGACTCACGAACTATTTGAACACGTCGTACTTTCACGAAACATCTTTGTTTGATTCAATTTAAAGCAAAATTGACCGAGAATTAACAACTTTTGTGAATTGAGAACATATTTTTACCGGTTTTTCAGTACGGCACCGGGGAGCCACCCTTCACCAGAATCAAAAAAATTACTTGCAGTTGATAGAGAAGGTTTTGGGCTCCATTATGTTTTTCTCATTTATTCTTATCTGCCCGTTATCGACCCTTCCAGTCCAGCTGGAGGAGAGGGCTATTTCCCCAGCAATTCCAACATTCTACACCCACAACCCCCTTAAAACATGAACAAACTGTAATTTGACTACGTCAGACGGCCAAATTACAAAAAATTTCATTGCATAAATATTTTTTACTTAGAATTTGGTCTTTAACTTCCCCTCGATTATTGATTAATCAAGCTTGACAATTGTCAATTTTTTATACCAGATAAAAAACATATTTCAGTGTTATTCCCAGTCACTTTTAAAAGGATCTCAGATTATTGTCATTTTGACGGTAAATGATCTTAAGTCATTGTGCATGAAATATCAGCCTTGTCATTGTGCAAGAAATGTCGCCCTTTTGATGAAAATTTCATATTATCCAAATATTTCTTTAGAAAAATCTGCACTCAAACTCGACGAAATTGTCGCAGACAAAGATCGGCTTCTACCTCCCGATCCAAACATGACGACGGGCTCTGGCCAAGGTACAACGTCAATGAATGTTCGAACAATCAACAAAGAAATAAAACGAAATCGAAGCCTGATCGGAGCGGGACGATTTGGCGTTGTTTATAAATCGAGATTTCAAGGGGATGGGGTGGCTGTCAAATATTATAGACCAGAATTTGAGGATTCGTTTCAAAATGAAACCTCGATGTTTCATAAGGCGACTATTAATCTAAAGAATGATTCAATTGTTGGATTCAAAGGCAATGGTTTTACTTATAACAACAATATTGATATTTAATTGACTTAAGGGGGTCGGTGCATTTTGACAGATACAGATATGGGCTCTTGATAAAAAACTTTTTACTGGGTTTATATATTCTTCTCAATATACCATCAAAGTAATGTTTCATAATGCAGGCAACTTTTGTAACAACAAAATTTTCGAATTATTGCTTTTTAAGAAAATTTTGAGTTCGAATTAAACTTTTCGAATTCGACAAATTATGAGAAATTTTTGAAAAAAGTTCCGAACATTATAAAAAAATGCCTTATTTTTTGTTCAAATTTTTTTTCAATATTTGTTTCAAATCAACGAAAAATGCTCTTTAAAATGGCTACTTTAACTTTTCGCGTAGGTGACCACATATTTTTCATATGCTATTTGTAAAATCATATGACATGGTTTTGTGATTTTTGGTCAAAAATAATTGGAAATATTTTGAAAATTTTCCTCATTNTTACTGGGTTTATATATTATTCTTAATATACCATCAAAGTAATGTTTCATAATGCAGGCAACTTTTGTAACAACAAAATTTTCGAATTATTGCTTTTTAAGAAAATTTTGAGTTCGAATTAAACTTTTCGAATTCGACAAATTATGAGAAATTTTTGAAAAAAGTTCCGAACATTATAAAAAAATGCCTTATTTTTTGTTCAAATTTTTTTTCAATATTTGTTTCAAATCAACGAAAAATGCTCTTTAAAATGGCTACTTTAACTTTTCGCGTAGGTGACCACATATTTTTCATATGCTATTTGTAAAATCATATGACATGGTTTTGTGATTTTTGGTCAAAAATAATTGGAAATATTTTGAAAATTTTCCTCATTTTTTGTTCAAAAATTTTCAAACTTATTTTTCTGGAATCACTAGCTAAAAATATTGATAATGCAACCTTTTACTTTATGTAAGTATGTCCTCATCAAAGCCCTCTTTTATCGAGAATTAAAAGAAAATTCTTTCTCCGAAAATTGCCAAATTGGTAAGCCGACCCATCCATCACGTCGAATTTATTTCATTAAACTCATGAAAAAAAAATTTCTTTCGGTGTGCTAAAATTTCGGATTTTTTCGTCTTTTTTCAAAATTTTTCGATTTTGCCGTAGAAATCGTATAAAATTTTTTTTTTTAACTGGTGGTCGAGACCGTTTTTTACGGCTACTAATAAATAAGAAAAAAATTTTACTTTAATTAAGACACCTTCGATAGCAAACGCGCGTTTTTTGAGTGTTTTTTCAAAAGACGATTTATAAAGTAAAAATAATAGATCTAAAAAAAATAATATTATAGGAAGTGAGCTCAAAAGTAGCAACTTTCGTTAAAAAAAGTTTTTCTCCGAAAATTTTGAAGTGGCAAAAAGTTTTCCATCAAGAGAAAAAAATTGAAAAAGTGCAAATCTGTCAAAATGCACCGAATTCAGTTTACTTCCGAAAATTTTTCCAAGTTATTTGAAATCAGAAAATGTGATGTTCTTGAAAAAATTACAGGGTGTAAGATTTTTCCCTTCTTTTTTTCCAAATTGGATAGCGATGAGAACGCTAATGTGAACGGTTAATTTCGGCAAAAACCTACGTCTTTCTCAGATTCAACCAATCAAAACGTCGGGAATCAAGTGTATCCAATTTGGAAAAAAAANAAAAAAAAGGGAAAAACCTTACACCCTGTATAAAAATAAAAATTTTACCTGTGTTTATGATTAAACCACGGAGATTTCAGAGATGTTTGTTAAAATTTTCTTCGACCTTGAGAAAGCCAAAATTCAAGTTTTGTATTTTTTTCAAATCGCGATTAGCTGCGCCACTAGTTAAAATTCGAAAAAATGCATCGACAGCGATCTAGCCAAACGTTTGAATATTAATATATCTAAATTATCAATATTTTCTATGTATACCCAGACCGCCACATTTTTTGCCAGAAAAAAAAGTATGTGTAAGTAATTTAAGCACTAAAATTGGGTCGACACCGATTTAGCTGAGAATATTTTATAGTCCTTCGTGAACAGTTTTTATCTCAAAAATTTGAACTGAACACGATATAGGTGAATTAAAAGTTTTAGGCGTTTCAAAATGTCAAATCTTGGATTTGAAGACCCTACAATTCCCTTAAAATGCGATTTTAAACATATTTGGCGCTTTAAGTGGCTAGTGTCCCCTTAAAAAGTGGTGGTCTCGCGGTCATCCGATAATAGGTTCGATATCTTCAAGACTTGCTCGGCATGTTTAGAAACCTTTGGATAATTTATCCTCCAGTTGTCTTAAAAATGCACTTTAATTAGTTCCTAAAATTTTCTAGCAGATTTATGGCAAAATATCGAAATTTTACATTATATTCCTAATTTGATTTTTTAGATCTCAAATTTTAAAACCCGTTCAAAGCTTCTGATATATTTCAAGATGGTGATAGTATTAATCGGGTTTTGGTCATGGATTATATCGATAATGGTTCCCTTGAGCAGTATCTGAGTACTAGAACGATAAATGAATACATGGGAACTAAACTTTGTCACTCCTTAGCGCTAGGTGTCCAGTTTCTTCATTTGGAAATAAATGGTCAGAAAGGAAATGAATCGGTTGCACATAGGGATTTATCGAATACTTCTGTCATGGTAAATATTTAAATTATACAAAAAAAAAGTTTTAAAACATGCCTTATTATTATCATTGAAAAAATTTATCACTGAAACAATAATATGGAAAATGAATTGATAATTTGAGTCGATAACACAAAGAGAAGTGTAAGAAATAATCATCACCGCATGTAAGTATTTCTTACAATTTTTTGTGTTATTGACTAGTTTCGAATTATTTATTCATTTTCAATATTATTGTTTCAGTAATTAATTTTTTTTGTTTAAATTTAAGCTACGAAGTAAAAAAAATTGTTAAAAATTAAGCTAAAAAAATTTTTTATTAAAATTTTTTTCGAAAATTTTTCAATGTACTTTATTAACATTATTCTAAAATATTGTTAGAAATTAACAAAAAAAAAAAGTTATTTTTGAGAAGAATACGTAGGCGGAATTTTTCTGTAAAACATATTTAATGCCGATTTAAAATCTAAACCGGTATTTTGCCGAAAAATATTTTAGTTTTGTTTTATTTTTCAAATGTTTGTCGCAGTTTGATTAACCCATCCATTTTTTTTTGAAACTAAGGTCAACTTTTAGGTCAAAAAAAATGGAATGTGCTGCATTGGAGATTTCGGAATGGCATTTTCTAGGCCTTTTAACCAAACAGAAGAATCGCTCCGAATTCAGCCAATGGCCTCGCGCGCCCCTAAAATGCTGTATGCTCCGCCCGAGTTCTTTATGTCATTTCAACACCCCTTGGAGCATACTGATTTTGATCAACTCTTAGCTGGTGATATTTATAGCATGGGACTTTTATTTTGGGAAATTTCAAGTAAAGGAAACCGTTAAAAAACTTACCTCGGAAAATCACGTAATTTGTTAACTGTATTGTACTACAGTGAGTGACCATTAAAGCTGACCTTTAGAAATACTGGGTGAATTTTTCTGAAACTTCTTGAGGGCAAATTGTGCGTCACGTGATCGAAATCTAGCGATTTTTCGTATTATCAGTATTTAATTACTATTAGTATTTTAAAACAAGATCCAGAGTGGTCGATTTTTGCCCATTTGGCCGGATGGTCAATTGGTGGACACGCTAGCCATGCGTTTGAAGAGCCTAGTAAATAAAGACCAGGACAGTCGCTGATAGATATACCAGGCTTGTAAAAGGGATGGGTTTTGCGTGGGTTTTCCATCCCTTTTTTGCGTAGGTTTAAGCAAAAGATAGGAGAAAAATGGGGATGGGGATAGAAAATCCGG
Organism: Oikopleura vanhoeffeni; assembly: GCA_004367855.1. Classification (NCBI taxonomy): domain Eukaryota; kingdom Metazoa; phylum Chordata; class Appendicularia; order Copelata; family Oikopleuridae; genus Oikopleura; species Oikopleura vanhoeffeni. The sequence continues at coordinate 118,033 of SCLH01001307.1, read as the reverse complement.
TCGGGGATGCATCCCTTCACAAGCCTGAGATATAAAGTATATGATATACTGTACAGGGTTGTAAAGGGATGATCTCCGACCAGATTTTCTATCCCCATCCCCATTTTTTACCTATCTTTTGCTTAAGGGGGTGGTCGTCGCAAAATGAGGCTCTAGAAAAAAATTTCCCAATTTTATTTTTATGCCTTTTTTATGAAAATATGGAAAATTACAAGCATTTTGGTACTCGTTTTATTTTGATACATGGCTAGGAAAGCACTTTTTGATGAGTTCAAAAATGTTTCGTATGAAAAAAGTTGAAATTTCTTGATTTTTGGAAATTTAAAACACGATTTATAGAAAAACGAGTCAGAAATTTAGACAAAACTCAACTCGATTTTTAGCACGGACTCTTCAGCTGCACATTCATCTAGGTTTTCAATGTGTGACTTTTAAATCCAGGGAGGAGATACATTTTAATTGAGACCCCTAAACAAGGGTCAAAATACTGTTTTTTGATGATACTGAGACCAAATTCAAGAATTTTCAAAAAAACTCAACTCGTTTTTTTGCTCACGTTCTGTCCGGTTAATTTGAGTCATAAATCATTGTTGTACCCTAAAAACTCAGGGAGGAGATACATTTTGAAAAAATAATTCCGTTATTTTTGTAAGCACGTTTCTGATTGGACGAGCCATCCGTCACTTTCGATTTTTTTATGGGATACAAGATTTTTGCTCAAATACATTAGTCAGATGCAAAACTTTGTCCTGAAGTTTGTACTCTTGCGATAATTGGCCATTGAAACCCGTTTTTTCGCCTTAAATTACGACGACCACCCCCTTAAACCTACGCAAAAAGGGGATGGAAAACCCACGCAAAAGCCATCCCTTTTACAAGCCTGATACTGTATATCATATACTCAAGAATAAGGTTTCGAGAAAAGTTTTTTAAATAAAAGTGTTTTCTAACGATTTTGAGTTCAAACAGATCAATTTATTCCTTCATACATCCCCGTATACCTGACGGAACTCGGCGGTGTTCAGAATCTCCTTTTCAACAATATGTTCGAACTTGTCGTTAATCGCCAGATAAAACCTCATCCGCCTGCTTGGAATAAACTATACAAACTCATTCTAGAATGTATCGCCACCAGGTGGCAGGATAGAGTCTCTGCATATAGGGTTAAAAAGTTGCTTGATGAAATTTGCGAATAATAAAATTTTGGTTGGCAGAAAAACTTCGAAATTTAGATTTTTGAAAAAACTATTATTACTGTCAAAGGACGAAAATAGACAAGAAACGACAAAATTGTCTTGTTTCCATTTTTTCAAAAATTAACTAAAAAATAAGCGCACCTTTCAACCTGCATTTTTTTCAAAGTAAAAATAGTAATTTTTTACCAAGAAAAATTCAAAAAATGTTCAAGCTTATTCTTGAAAATATACTTGCTTTGAATATTTTTTACCCAGTAGACCGATTACCACCAAACTTTTTCGTAGGGGTGTGGTTAAGGGGGTGACATAAACCCGGCAGATTGAAGTCAATATAACTCACGAAAGTAATTAGTTAGTTTATTTTTCTGCGCTTATTATCGTTAGCTCAACCAGAATATATATGATCCAGCTGATTAAAATAATTTTTTATCTATTTCAGGAAAGATTTGAGATCAAGTTTTCATCTTTGAAATCGGAAAAATTTGAAAAAAAATCAAAGCATTATGAAAATTTTCCGCCTTTTTTGTCCAAAATTTTTTCTGTTTTGATAATTGAAATCTGTTGATAAAAACCAAAAAAATAGCCACTTTAACTTTTTTCGCTATAGAATTTTTTAAAGGCGATATTAATAAACTCATAATTTCGGTGTACTCCGCAATATAGTTTCATAACTCGCACAGTCGAAAATTTCTTTAATATCAAAGTTTTTTTCTATGAAAAAGGGTAAAAAATTGGCAAAAATAGGAGAAAAACAGCCTTTTTTGAGATAAAAATTGACCTTAGAATTGCGTTTTGATAATAAAAAAATGGTCCTGACAATCAAAAGAAATGACGCCAGTTACACCCAAAATTTTATTGGGAATTTTTCACACCCATAAAATTTTTAAAGATTCAGTGCCCGAATGGCACTTATCGAGTGCACAGTTCAAGTGTTAAAAAATTTCATCAAACAGTTCAAGAATGGTTAACGCCGCGACCTAGCCCGATTAGTTGACATACGCGCAATTTAATAGATACCAGAACATTTAATATGTGATTCTGCCTGATTTTTATGAGAGTTCAAGAAAACCCACCAATTATACAATTTTGGAACTTGATTGGGAAAATTTTCATAATAATTTTTTTGCGTTTTTATCAACAGATTTCAATTATCAAAACATTGATTTTTTCAAATTTTTCCGATTTCAAAAGATGAAAACTTTGAATTCTCAAATCTTTCCTGAAATAGATAAAGAAAAAATATTTTAATCAGCTGGATCAGTATAAGTTCTGTTGAGCTAACGATAATAGCGCAGAAAAATAAACTAAACTAATTACTTTTCGTGAGTTATATTGACTTCAATCTTTGGGGCCGGGTTTATGCAACCCCCTTAAACCACACCCCTTCAAAAAAGATTTGGTGGTAATCGGTCTACTGCGCGTAAAAAATATTCAAAGCAAGTATTATTTCAAGAATAAGCTGAACATTTTTTTGAATTTTTCTTGGTAAAATAAATTTACTATTTTTTACTTTGAAAAAAGATGCAAGGTTGAAAGGTGCGCTTATTTTACTTAATTTCGAAAAAAAATGGAAACAAGGACAATTTGTTCGTTTGTCTATTTTCGTCCTTTGACAGTAATAATAGTTTTCAAAAATCTAAAATTTCGAAGTTTTTCTGCCAAGCCAAAATTTTATTATTCGCGATATTCATCAAGCAAACTTTTTAAACCCTATATGCAGAGACTTCTATCCTGCCACTCCTGGTGGCGATACATTCTAGAAGTGAGTTGATAGAGTTTATTCCCAAGCAGGCGCATGAGTTTTATCTGGCGATTAACGACAATTCGAAACATTATTGTTGAAAAAGAGATTCTGAACACCGCCGCGTTCCGTCAGGTATACGGGGATGTATTGACAGGGAATAAGATTGATCTGTTTGACTCAAAATCGTTAGAAAACACTTTTATTTAAAAAACTTTTCTCGAAACCTTATTCTTTGAGTATATGATATACAGTTGATTCAGGCTTGGTAAAGGGATGGCTTTGCGTGGGTTTCCATCCCCTTTTTTGCGTAGGTTTTAAGGGGGTGGTCGGTCGTAATTTAAGGCGAAAAAACGGTTTCAATGGCCAATATCGCGCAAGAGTACAAACTTCAGGACAAAGTTTTGCCATCTGACTAATGTATTTGAGCAAAATCTTGTATCCCATAAAAAAATCAGAACAGTGACGGATGCGCGTCCAATCAGAAACGTGCTTACAAAAAATAACGAATTATTTTTCAAAATTATCTCCTCCCTGACGTTTTTAGGGTACAAACAATGATTTAGACTCAAATTAACCGACAGAACGTGAAGCAAAAAAAAACGAGTTGATTGTTTTGAAAATTTTTGAATGTCTCAGTATCATCAAAAAACAGTAGTTTGACCCTTGTTTAGCGGCTCTCAATAAAATGTATCTCTCCCTGGATTAAAAGATCACACTCTGGAAAACCTAATGAATGTGCCTGAAGAGTCCGGCTAAAAATCGAGTTGAGTTTTGTCTAAATTTCGACCGTTTTTCTATAAATCGTGTTTTAAATTTCCAAAAAATCGAAAAATTTCAACTTTTTCATACGAAACATTTTTGAACTCATTCAAAAATGCTTTCCTAGCCATGGTATCAAATAAAACGAGTACCCAAAATGCTTTAATTTTCCATATTTTCATAAAAAAGGCAATTAAAAATAAAATTTGGGAAAATTTTTTCTAGAGCCTCATTTTGCGACGACCACCCCCTTAAGCAAAAGATAGGTAAAAAAATGGGATGGGAGGATAGAAAATCTGGTCGGAGATCAACCTTTACAACCCTGTACAGCATATCATATACTTATATCTCAGGCTTGTGAAAAGGATGCATCCCCGACCGGATTTCTATCCCCATCCCCATGTTTTCTCCTAGATTTTGCTTAAACCTACGAAAAAAAAGGGATGGAAAACCCACGCAAAAACCCATCCCTTGTTACAAAGCCTGGTATAATCTATCAGCGACTGTCCTGGTCTTTAATTTACTAGGCTCTTCAAAACGCATGCTAGCGTGTCAACCAATTGACCATCCGGCCAAATGGGCAAAAATCGACCACTCGTGGATCTTGTTTAAAATTACTAATAGTAATTAAAATACTGATAATACGAAAAATCGCTAGATTCGATCACGTGACGCGCAATTTTTTTTACAATTGCCCTCAAGAAGTTCAGAAAGATTCACACGAGTATTTTCTAAAGGTCAGCTTTAATGGTCACTCGACTGGAGTACAATACAGTTAACAAATTACGTGATTTCCGAGGTAAGTTTTTTTAAACGGTTTCCTTTACTTGAAATTTCCCAAAATAAATCCCATGCTATTAAATATCACCCAGCTAAGAGTTATCAAATCAGTATGCCCAAGGGGTGTGAAAATGACATAAAGAACTTCGGCGGAGCATACAGCATTTTAGGGCCGCGCGAGGCCATTGGCTGAATTCGGAGCATTCTTCTGTTTGGGTAAAAAGCTAGAAAAGGGCCATGCGAAATCTCCAAGTGCAGCACATTCCATTTTTTGACTAAAAGTTGAACCATCTNATAAAAAATCAGGCAGAATCACATATTAAATGTTCTGGTATCTATTAAATTGCCGTATGTCAACTAATCGGTTCGGCACTGAATCTTTTAAAATTTTATGGTTGTGAAAAATTCCCAATAAAATTGTGGGTGTACTGGGCGTCATTTCTTTTGATTGTCAGGACATTTTTTATTATCAAAACGCAATTTAAGGTCAATTTTTATCTCAAAAAAAGCTGTTTTTCTCTACTTTTTGCCAATTTTTACCCTTTTTCATAGAAAAAAAACTTTGATATTTAAGAAATTTTCGACTGTGCAGAGTTATAAGGAAACTAATTAGCGGAGTACACCCGAAAATATATGAAGTTTATTAATATCGCCTTTAAAAAAAAAATTCTATAGCCGGGTTAAGTTGGAAATTGATGCACAGTGAAAAGTGGTTTTTTGTATTTTTAACTATAGTTAGTTATTTTTAAAAAATAAAAATGTGAACGTTTGTAAGAATAAACACTTTTATTGAAGATAAAAATTAAATTTCCACATTTTTTTCTTTTTCAAATATCGCTCAGAAAAAATGTACCAATCTGCTGGACTTATGCCACCCCCTTAAGTCGTACGGAAATTTTGCTGGCTTTTTGATCACTATTTTTAGAGCATTTTTAGCGAAATATTTTTATATGGACAAAACAAACGTTTTCATATCGACAAAACGACAAAAAAATAGCTTGTCCTTATTGACACATTTGATAGTAGAAACAAATTTTAACAAGTGTTCAGTTGAAAACTAAATTATGCGACTAAAAAATGGTGAATACTTGTTGAACGTTATAATTTTTTTCGTCGAAAAGAAGTGATAGTTGGAATTACTGTAGACTACCATAGATTTATGCAAAAAGTATTCTCCTTTTTTATTTCTTTAAAGAGTTTTCCAGACAAATTAAAATTCTTGTTTTTTGAAGTTTCATTGACAACTCAATAATTTTAAACTAAAGTGCATTTCGAAAATGTTCCGAATAAAAATTTGAAACTGCCAAAGGCCGTACATATCCTTATAAATATTACTTTTCTTTCTGTGAAAAATCTCTTAAATATTGTTCGCTCAAAATCTCTCGTGCCTTCAATTACTGTACAAATGTGAAAATAAAAATTATTAAGTTCTCGAAAACTGGGTTCTGGTACTGGTCCCGATTTTGCCCCGTTAGTTAGTTTGAAACAATAGCTTTCGAATGAGCTATCATACAACTTCATGCTATTTCTAGTTTTTCAATTCATTCAATGCAACAAAAAGGTTCGACTAAAAAAAACGACGTCAATGCATTTAGATATTGCACCGGTTTAACGCAAGCTAATTTTTTAAATCAGTCGAGTTTAAAAAAAATCGTGCCTATAAAAAAATTCGTGTCCAGCTGGGAGTATATATGGTGTACTTTACATCATTTTTGTTCAGAATGGCCTTGTTTCAGAGGTTAATTCTGAAAGCCCAAAATAAACTGATATCATTTGGGCTCAATTTGTGTGGTCATTCAAAAATTGGTTTAGTCGCAGTCTTCAACGGAAGTTTTCTGAATTTAGTTTCAAAAAATACATTGTCAGAATTTATTAGCAAAAACTCTAAGACGGATAATTTTGATATTTATATGCCAGAACGTAAATATTATTCTGTGGTGAAATTCACAGAGTTTGATGATGCAAGTACTTTTGTCAAAATAACAAGAAATGATGCCCAAAAGATTATCAGTAAGATTTCTATGTTTTTCATTTGAAGCAAAGTTTTTGAAAATTACAGCCTGAGTTTTCTCGTTTACTGCGTTTTCTTTATTCGGACGGGTAGACAGACGTCTCAATTTTGACACGTGATTTACTGCGTTTTTTTTATTCCGCTCCCTTCGTTTTTGTCGATATGTTTTGCCCACGCAAAATAGGAAAAAACGTTTTTTTAGAAATAAAAATTGACCTTCAATTGCGTTTTTGTATCAAAAATGTCCTGACTATCAAAAGCAACGACGCCTATAACACCCGCAATTTTATGGAAATTTTCTGCAAAAATCACAATAGACGAAAACCCCCTTTAGTAGAATTTTTAACCTCTCTTATGATTATATTTAAAAAAAAAATCTGTGCATGCCTAAAAAAAATCGAAAGTGACGGATTTTCAAAATGTATCTCCTCCTGAGTTTCAAGGTTTCTACAATGATACATTATTTAATTAACTGGACAGAACAGACCGCTGAGGTGCGTTTTTTGAAAAAATTCTGTGATTGGCTCAGAATCACCAAAAACAGTATTTTGCACTAGTTAAAAATAGGGTCAAATCTGTTTTGGTGATTCTGAAGCCAAATTCAAGAATTTTTTCAAAAAACTCACCTCAGCGGTCTGTTTCTGTTTTAGTTAATTTAAATAATTTATCATTGTAGAACCTTGAAAACTCAGGGAGGAGATACATTTTGAAAAAATAATTCCGTCACTTTTGGAAGCACGTTTCTGATTGGACGGACATCCGTCACTTCCGATTTTTTTTAGGATGCAAGATTTTTGTTTAAATATCAAAGATTTTTGTTTAAATTCAAGAGAGGTAAAAATTGGTCCAACGATTTGTACTTTTGCGGACAATTGGCTATTGAAGAACCCTTAAAATGCGACGACCACCCCATAAGGGGTGTGCATGTCTGATTTAATAAAAGGCCTTAGAGGCATTAAAAATGCTCTAAGAATTGATACGGGGTGATAATTAGTGTACTAAGAAACAATCATCAAAAATATTTTTTTCGAAATTTCGCATTTTTCTAAGTATTTTTTAAAAGATGAAGTTAAAAAATACAATTTGCTCGAATTTGACCACTTAAAACTTCAAAATATCGCCTTGACGTAAGCCAACTTGCTCATCAGTGTTTCACTGGCTTTTCTTTGAGCCTACTTTCGAAAAAATTGAAGCCGTTTTTTTTCTGGAAATTTTTGGAAATGCAAAAAATATATATTTCGATTTTAGCTGGAAATTGCAAATAATCTTGTGATATTTTTACATTAGTTCTGAGGAGTACTGATAATAAAATTGAGCCACTTTGCAATATACTCCTGGGAGGAGATAAGTTTTGAAGTCTGAAATTGTGAAAAAGTCGGTTTATTTGGCGTCTAGAATTGTTTAGTCACGGATCGAAAAAATTTGTGATAAGTTTGACATACTACCGTATCGTTATCTGTGAAAATTGAGCTCAATTTGATATACCGTCTGGGAGGAGATAGATTGTTTGCAGTTTGGAAAATGTAACCTTGTTACGATACTGTACCGTACTGGTGTATGGTCAAAAATAATTTGTGATGTATTTTTGCAAGATTAAGGATAGATCTACAAATTAGCATTTCGGTATTCTCATAAGCTTTAAGTTTTCAAGATATATCACCGTGAATATGTCAAATTGCCAGCCATACCCCTTAAGAAGGATTAAACTCATTAATGAGGATGCGATGCCTGTAATATGTCGAAACTCTAAAGGGGGTTTTCGTCTGATTGTGATTTGTTGCAGAAATTTCCATAAAATTGCGGGTGTTATAGGGCGTCGTGTTCTTTTGATAGTCGGAGATTTTTGATACAAAACGCGATTGAAGCAGTCAATTTTTATTTCTAAAAAAAGTTTTTGCCTTTTGCGGTGGCAAAACATATTCGACAAAAAAAACGCAGGGAGCGGAATAAAAAACGCAAGTAAACTCGAGTGTCAAAATTGAGACGTCTGGTCTACCCGTCCGAATAAAGAAAAACGCACTAAACGAGAAAAATCAGGCTGTAATTTTCAAAAACTTTGCTTCAAATGAAAAAACATAGAAATCTTATGATAATTTTTTGGGCATCATTTCTTGTTATTTTGACAAAGAGTACTTGCATCATCAAACTCTGTGAATTTCACCACAGAATAATATTTACGTTCTGGATATAATATCAAAATTATCCGTCTTAGAGTTTTTTGCTAATAAATTCTGACAATGTATTTTTTGAAATAAATTCAGAAAATTCCGTTGAGACTGCGACTAAACCAATTTTTGAATGACCACACAAATTGAGCCCAAATGATATCAGTTTATTTTGGGCTTTCAGGAATTAACCTCTGAAACAAGCCATTCTGAACAAAAATGATGTAAAGTACACCATATATACTCCCAGCTGACACGAATTTTTCTTATAGACACGATTTTTTTTAAACTCGACTGATTTAAAAAATTTAGTTGGCGTTAAACGGTGCAATATCTAAATGCATTTGAACCCAGTTTTCGAGAACTTAATAATTTTTTATTTTCACATTTGTACAGTAATTGAAGGCACGAGAGATTTTGAGCGAAAATATTTAAGAGATTTTTCACAGAAAGAAAATTAATATTTATAAGGATATGTACGGGCTTTGGCAGTTTCAAATTTTTATTCGGAACATTTTCGAAATGCACTTTTAGTTTAAAATTTGAGTTGTCAATGAAACTTCAAAAAACAAGAATTTTAATTTGTCTGGAAAACTCTATAAAAGAAAATAAAAAAGGAGAATACTTTTTGCATAAATCTATGGTAGTCTACAGTAATTCCAAACTATCACTTCTTTTCGACGAAAAAAATTATAAGGTCAACAAGTATTCACCACATTTTTTAGTCGCATAATTTTGTTTTCAATGAACACTTGTTTAAATTTGTGTTCTACTATCAAATGTGTCAATAAGGAAAAGCTATTTTTTTGTCGTTTGTCGATATGAACGTTTGTTTTGTCCATATAAAAAGATATTGCTAAAATGCCTCTAAAAATAGTGATCAAAATGCCAGCAAAATTTCCGTACGACTTAAGGGGGTGGCATAAGTCCAGCAGATTGGTACAATTTTTTCTGAGCAATATTTGAAAAAGAAAAAATGTGGAAATTTATTTTTTTTTATTTTTATTCTTCAATAAAAGTGTTTATGTCTTACAAACGTCATACATTTTATTTTTTTTAAACATAACTAACTATAGTTAAAAATACAAAAAAAACCACTTTTCACTGTGCATATCAATTTCCAACTTAACCCGGCTATAGAATTTTTTTAAAGGCGATATTAATACTTCATATATTTTCGGGTGTATCCTCCGCTAATTGATTTCCATATAACTCTGCACAGTCGAAAAT
>SCLH01001307.1:91144-108127 GCA_004367855.1 Oikopleura vanhoeffeni | reverse complement strand
TATAAATTAAAAAAATTCAATAATTTTTGTGTAAAAAAAGAGATAATTATGAAAAAAATAGATAAACCCAATACGACTCACCATCATCGCTAGGGAAAGATCAGCCAATTAGGGGGGGTGTGGTGTTGCATTTTAAGGGTTTTTCGATAGCGAATTCGCAAAAGTACAAATGTTGGACCAATTTTTACCATCTCTTTGATTATATTTAAAACAAAAAATCTTGCATGCCTAAAAAAAATCGAAAGTGACGGATTTCAAAATGTATCTCCTCCTGAGTTTCAAGGTTTCTACAATGATACATTATTTAATTAACTGGACAGAACAGACCGCTGAGGTGCGTTTTTTGAAAAAATTCTGAATTTGGCTCAGAATCACCAAAAACAGTATTTTGCACTAGTTAATATAGGTCAAACGTTTTTGGTGATTCTGAAGCCAAATTCAAGAATTTTTTCAAAAAACTCACCTCAGCGGTCTGTTTCTGTTTTAGTTAATTTAAATAATTTATCATTGTAGAACCTTGAAAACTCAGGGAGGAGATACATTTTGAAAAAATAATTCCGTCACTTTTGGAAGCACGTTTCTGATTGGACGGAGCCATCCGTCACTTCCGATTTTTTTTAGGATGCAAGATTTTTGTTTAAATATCAAAGATTTTTGTTTAAATTATCAAGAGAGGTAAAAATTGGTCCAACGATTTGTACTTTTGCGGACAATGGCTATTGAAGAACCCTTAAAATGCGACGACCACCCCATAAGGGGTGTGCATGTCTGATTTAATAAAAGGCCTTAGAGGCATTAAAAATGCTCTAAGATTGATACGGGGTGATAATTAGTGTACTAAGAAACCAATCATCAAAAATTTTTTTCGAAATTTTCGCATTTTTCTAAGTATTTTAAAAGATGAAGTTAAAAAATAACATTTGCTCGAATTTTGACCACTTAAAACTTCAAAATATCGCCTTGACGTAAGCCAACTTCTCATCATGTTTCACTGGCTTTCTTTTTGAGCCTACTTTCGAAAAAATTTTGAAGCCGTTTTTTTTCGGAAATTTTTTGGAAATGACAAAAAAATCATATTTCGAGTTTTAGCTGGAAATTGCAAATAATCTTGTGATCATTTTTACAATTGTTCTGAGAGTACTGATAAAAATTGAGCCACTTTGCAAATATATCCTGGGAGGAGATAGATTTTGAAGTCTGAAATTGTGAAAAATCGTCGGTTATTTTGCGTCTAGAATTGTTTAGTCACGGATCGAAAAAATTTGTGATAAAGTTTGACATACTACCGTACGTTATCTGTGGAAAATTAGCTCAATTTGATATACCTCTGGGAGGAGATAGATTTGCAGTTTGGAAAATGTCACCTTGTTACGATACTGTACCTGACTGGTGTAATGGTCAAAATAATTTGTGATGTATTTTTTCGCAAGATTAAGGATAGATCTACAAATTAGCATTTTCGGTATTCTCATAAGCTTTAGTTTTCAAGATATATCACCGTGAATATGTCAAATCTGCCAGCATACCCTTAAGAAGATTAAACTCACTTAATGAGGAATGCGATGCCCTTAATGTCGAAACTCAAATTGGTCCAACGATTTGTACTTTTGCGACAATTCGCTATCGAAAACCCCTTAAAATGCGACAACCACCCCCCTAATTGGCTGATCTTTCCTAGCGATGATGGTGAGTCGTATTGGATTATCTATTTTTTTCATTAATTATCTCTTTTTTACACAAAAATTATTGAATTTTTTAATTTATAATGTTCAAAGAAAACAAATCAATAATCTAGAGGTAAAATTTTGCTTGCCATTTCCCTGCGTTTTTTTTGTTCCCTGTCCTGCGTTTTTTTTTGTCCCGTAAAAAGTTTGTTTACTTACTGCGTTTTTTTATCCCGTGTTTGGCTGTCTACCCGTCCGAATAAAAAAAGGCTGTAAACGAGAAAACTCAGGCTGTATATTTAAGAATTCTTCAACATTTCTGTATAACAAATTATCGTAGTCGTAATACAATGTGAAGCAACGGTTTTTCATAAAAAGCGCCGATTGTTCTTTAATTTTTATTCTTGCTTCGAATGCTTAAAATCTATTTTCCGATGACGATTTCTTGAGTATGGAAATTTTTATAATTTGCAAATTGCATAAAAACACAAAAAAATGAAAATGTCAAGTTTGTAAAAACAAAACAGCCGAAATTTTAACAAAGCCGATGTAATTTTGAAAAACACGCTCGTCTATAAGAACAACACGAAAAAATTTCGAAAATTATTTTTATTTTCAAATCAATAGCGATTATTAATGATCTGAATTGTTTTCTTCGGTTTTGAGCTAAAATTGAATATTTATAATTTTAATTATATTTTTTGTTGCTGTACGATAAAAATAAGTACATGCTAAAGATACCGCCTGGACTGTCTAAAATTCTAAGTTTTAGATGCTACAGGTCGTTATGTAACGATTATTGGCTTTCACTTATCAACAGAGCCAAAAGATGACATGAAAATTAACCCATTTATACAGCCACATGGAATTCAGATTATCAACAATTTTATTTCTGTTGATGATGAAACCCGTTTAGTCAGTATTGTCAAATGTCGAATTAAAACAGAGAATGTGCTAATGAAAAGAGCAGTGGTACATTTTGGGAAACATTTTGATTACAAAAACTATACGTAGGTGAACTTTTGGATAAACTATTCATTTTTTGTCGACAAAATTTTTGGCTGACTTTTTCAAATATGTATTTTTTATTTAAAACGATCTGTTGATGTTATAAAATTAATCGAAAATTAGTATTTTTGCGGAACACATTTTTCATTACACAAGTTTTTTCTCAAAATTGGTAGATTTTTTCACTTCTACGCATTTTTCATAGCAAAAGATAGAAAAAAATCCACCAAAAATGTATACTATCAATTTTTTAAAGGAAAGTGGAATCCAATTTAAAACTATTTAGTTGGGACAGAAAAAATACATCTATTATTCCTGTAGAAATTGAGACACTCTGCTCCAAAATTGAAGAACTTTGTTTGGAAAAAATGGACCAAATAACTGCAAATATTTATAAAGAAAAATTTCAAAATCGAACTTGGGAATAAGCCGATTTTTGTCGACCAATAATAACTCTGTATCGAAGTCTGTCAGATCGAACGCCTATTCATTTTCTCCACATTTCTATACAATTCTGTAGTTTTTAGGTGAAGTGTTTATTTAGGCAAATTGTCCAAAAGTGAATAAAACAGCTGAAACTTGGCACAGAACTCCGTAGTTTTAAAAATATGCTCGTCTACAAAACGGCAAAATTCCCAAACATGTTGATTTTCAAATACCATAATGATGTAGCCGGTATTAATGATCTGATTTTTTCTTTGTTTTGCTGAAATTGAATTTTATATTTATTATTTCAACTTTATTTCGAAATTATTACAGCTGGAGATGGTATTCCTCCTCATGTTGACAACCCTAATGATTTTGGCGTAAATATTGTTTCATTATCTTTACTTTCTGATGTTCAACTGGAGTTTAAAAATGGCACAGAAACATATGTCCAAGAGTTACCTCGAAAAAGCCTATTGATTCTAACAGACAAAGCAAGGTATAAGTGGCAGCATCAAATTGCTGAGCGAAAATTTGATAGTTTGAGAACTGGGGAAATTAGAGAAAGAAAAGAGCGAATTTCACTTACCTTTCGAAAATGTATTTCAACAGAGGAATCAAACTATTATTCAGTTGAATCTATGATAAAGAAAAATCAATATAATTGTATTCCTTCAGAAAAACTGAAATAAACATTTATATATAAAGATTTATAAATAAACATTTATATATAAAGATCATAATTATTTGATAATTGAAAAAAAACTGTACAGTAATTTAAACCCTCACCTACGCACGATTTTTCATAACTAACAGGCTCATCTGGGGTTTTAACGCACTTTTAAACGCAAAAAAAAATAATCTTTCCTGAAATTATTTTTAAATCCGAGAAATTGATCCTAGAGTTGAAAGCGGATTTGCAAAACACTTTATGTCAAAAATAGAATTGTCTTAATATAGAAATAACTGATTAGGTCGCTTTTTTACAAAATATACGAAAATTGTAATTTGACACCTCAGATGGTATCATATGACAAAATCAACATCACTAAAATTTTTGTCTTGAAAAGTTACCNTTACTAATATTTCTCTAGTAGGACGGACCCTTAGGACGCACTTTTTTTCAAAAGTTTGCCCCATGAGTCATGACTTTTAAGGACGCAGACAATTTTTCTGAAGTTTGCTGGGTGCGCTATTAGGACGAACTTTTTTTTTCATTATAAATTAGCAGCCCTTATGATGCCTAAACCAAGTAGCTTCTGGCATTTTTGTGAGTAATTTCCCAATATCACTGAAATTCATGAAAAAAATTCTGGGTTATATTCTGGCGTCATCCAAAAACTAATTTTCAATATGAACAATGTCAGTAGAAATCGCTCCTTTCGATTCTGTGCCAAATCAAAAATCTTCTCCTTCTCATTTTATCATTGAGAGACGTTTCAAAATCGGTCAAACGCGTCGGATACTCATGCACAAAAATATTTGATGAGCTTTATAAACTATGAATCATAGTTGAATACTTTATAGTTAAACTATTTGAAAAAATAATAATCTGTTTTTATTTTAGAATGGCTCCATTACGAAAGTTGCTCGCGAAAGCCCAAGCTCGTTTGAGATTTTGGGGATTTGAAATTTGCGAAAAATCGGAAATCGGGTTTGTTGCTGTATTTAATGGCGGTGTCTTGAATAACATTTCACAAAGAAGTTTATCAGAATTTGTGACGAAAAACTCAAAGACTGACAGTTTTGAAGTTTATATGCCAAAGAAATCATACTCGATATTGAAATTTAATGATTTTGAATCGGCCAATTTATTTGTGAATTTTACTCAAAGCGATGAATATAAAATAAATGGTGAGGTTTTGTTCACATAACTCTTGGAGAAAATTTTAAAATTTATTATCGATCGGGATCTGATTTAGAATTGTATTTATTAATCTTAATAATTTTAAAAATGTGGTTTTTTTGTGGTTCCTTAGATATTTGGTTTTCGAAATCTCGAAATTTGAATATGGGAATTTTAGTTTTATGAGAAAATTCGCCTGGCCATAGACACACACGACAGTAATTGGTTTTTAGGCCAATTAAATTTTTAAATTGATAAATGGCTTCCGATTTTTTTTACGCATTTTTGAAAAATAAGGAAAAATCGCACCAAAACCTAAGGACAACATGGAAAAATCTTAGCTGTCCTTATAAAAGAAAACCGCAGTACGGATATCAGTATTATTACAAGATTTAATAAGGGTACAACTCTCATAAAGACAGCTTTTTGAGAGCATTTAAAATAGTCGTCTATAAACAAAGACGTGTTCATATAAGAAATTTTTATCCACTTTTTTATTAGATGCCAGCGGACGCCTTGTTTCTATTATCGGATTTCATCTTTTGTCAAAGCCTGAATCGGACTGTAAAGTTATCGAATGTCAAATACCAGATGGCATCAAAATTATTGAAAATTTTATTACTGATGAAAATAATTTGGTCGATATCGTCAAAAACCGGATGAAAGAAGAAGGGAAAGGGGATGAGCTCAAACAACGAGAAGTTTTACATTTTGGAAAACACTTTAATTATAAAAAAAATTGGTAAGTTTTCTCCAATATTTATGGCCTAGTAGTAGATCGACAAAACGCATTGAACTTTCAACTTTTTGGGACAGTTATAAAACGTACAACTTTTGACCTAAAGGTATTTTCGAATGGCCGCCACCCTTTTCACGACTTTTATATTCAACGGCTCACAAAAAAGATTCAAAACAGCATGACACTGCAGAGCCGTTTTTTGGTTTCCCGATTTATTACCAGTTAAACCAAGTTTTTATTTTCACCGGCTCTGATCCAAAAAAATCGAGGGATCCAAAAAACCGTCAAAAATGAAATTTGACACCACTGAGTGGTCATTTTACACTTTTACTGTATTTTCTGATTTTGTTAGTGAACTTGAATAAAAGCTTGTGCATAAGGGTAGATTTTCACTGCGAATTTATAATGTTGTCTTGTTCATCCTTATATTACGACTGTCTATAAATTTACTACTTTGACTACATTTTTGATGAATTTCAGATTTTTTTCAAGTACCTAAAATGTCTATACAATGTGATAAATATCTTGTTACCAGTAAACCGGAAGTAATCGACAAAGAAACGACTGTGGCTATTAGAAAAACATCTTATTATTTTAAAGTTTTATAGCAATTAATGAAAATTCTAGATTCAAAGCCATAGAGTCCATTGACGAAAAAATTTAAAAAATGGAGTAAAACTATTTTTTAATAAAATAATAATAATTGTTGTCAGTTCGATTTCATTCTTTAACTTTTATTTTCAGTGGGGATGAAAATAAAACTTCTGTTATTCCTGTTGAGATTGAGACACTCTGTTCTAGAATCGAAGAAATATGTTCAGAAAAAATTGATCAAATCACAGCCAATATATATAAAGGAAAATTTTAAATTCAAAATTATACATGGAATACAAAATAATTCGTATATTAATTAGCCTATATCATACAGGCTATATCCATTATGATGCCCGAGTAACTTTAATATCTCATTTGCCTGTTAGAAGAATAGGGAATAAGATATTTTAGTTACTCGGGCATCATGATCGATATAAATTATACCGTATAATGCAAAATCAAAAGTTTGGCACCTTTATCGATTTGAAAAATACCTCCGATTCAAATAATGACTCGGTAGATTTCAGATACTCGTATATGAGTGCATGATTCAAAATAGCAGACAAAATTCTGGAGTTGATTGTTGGTGTTGTGTGTTTTGACTGGATAATTCTTAAAAGCGTTTTCTAGAATACTACCACAAGTATTTTTCAAAATATGAGATATTTAATTGGGCGGATTATGCTAGGAATTCAAATGTTTGAATTCAAATTGTGTACAAAAATAAAATTTCCGGAAAAAATGCTTTAAAATATTCTAATATGAAATTGGAAATGGTTCGTTCCATTCTGAATAAATTTGTAAAAAATCGATATTCGAGTGTCATAGGTAGAACAAAACTGCGACCACTTTTTGCTGTGACACTCAATATCGATTATTTGACGCACCAATCAGTGGAGAGACCCGTATTTTCTGTGACAATCTATTTGACTCATATGTAGTAAATATTTTTGAATTTTTAGGTTGGCCAGAATAATTTCTATTTTTTTTTGTCCAACTCAAAAATGTCCCTCGGGGGTATTTCAGATCGGGTACTAACGTCTAATATGGAGTTTTTCAGTGAGAGAAAATATTATTCTGTGAGTCAGAGATATTTTTCCGAGATATTCCAGATTCTAATTCGAAATATAAAATTTTATCAGCGGGTGATGGTATCCCACCTCATGTTGATAACCCTTATGCATTCGGTGGAAATATAATTTCGCTATCTCTATTATCAAATGTCCAAATGGAGTTCAAAAGGGGTCGAAATACATATGTTCTAGAACTTCCAAAAAAAAGTCTTTTAATCCTCAGCGGAGAAGCGAGATATAGTTGGCAGCACCAAATAACCCAGCGAAAGTTTGATAACCTGAAAAACGGTGAAATTCGAGAAAGAAAAGATAGGATTTCGTTAACTTTTCGAAAATGTCTTCCTGCAGGGGCCGCCGCGAGTTTAATCGAGAGATATTTGGTAAAGGATGTTTATGATCATATTGCGGAAGATTTTTCCAAATCTAGGTATAAAATGTGGCCCTTGGTTGAAAATTTTGTAAATGATATCCCAAACGATGCTCTGGTGGGAGATTTTGGATGTGGAAATGGAAAGAATTTAATAAATAAAAAAGATAATGGGATTGGGTTAGAAGTCAGCATAAATTTGGCTAAAATTTGTAAGGGTAAGATTCATGCCAAAAAGTATTTTCACGATAATAATAGGCGGCGGTATGGTTAGTGTGATTTTTTTTCATACATAGTATAATTTCATAAAAACACAAAAAAATGTTTTGCTCAAATTTGTTGGAAAAGATTTCGAGATTTTTTTTTGTTATATGTCGAGTCTATAATATAAACAAAAATATAGAATGTTATATTTATCATATCATATGATAAATATAACACTCTATATTTTTGTTTATATTATAGACTCAACATATAACAAAACAAAATTCTCGAAATCTTTTCCAACAAATTTTAGCAAAACATTATGACACATGTAATATACGTATATGAAAGAAGGGAATTCCTAGGCCCTCCGTTGCACAATCGCGTTTGACCAATGAGGGCGTTGGAAATAGATATGATTTTTCATGAATTCGTTTTTGAAATAAAAATGATATTGGGTACCTTTATAAAAAACGTCAAACTAATTAGATAGCTTTTTTAAAGGACAAAATAAAATATTTGAATGGCAAAAAACCGTTTGATGATATCTTGTCTGAGTATCTTGTTTGAGTTCCTGAAAATGTTTTCTTGTGCCCTTAAAAAACAGTCTTATCAAATTTACTTAAAAATCTATCTTTAAAAATGCAAAGTATCCGCCTCAGTTTTGACGATTTATTTCAGAGAGAAATTTGGAAATCGTTAGCGGTGACTGTACAAATATGCAATTTCGAGATTCCAAATTCGATTTCTGTATTTCGATCGCTGTCCTGCACCACATGGCTAGGGTTAGCTCACTGGAAATTTCAATTTCACAAAGTTGCTTCAATTTTTTCGAAACTTTTGCGCGTGGGATTGACCACAGCAAAACGAAAATGGCCATTGAAATTATACATAAGACTCAATATATTTAGAAGTATTTCGAAACCAAATTTTATTATCGATTGAAATTTTCAGTTATTTAGAAAAAAGTTAGTCAGACCGGAATCAATAAAAATATTTTCTCTATCAGAATTGTAATAGCTTCTGCTATACAAGTCTTAGCAGGATAGGGGACACTAGGCTAAGGTAGGAATGGCAAAACTTGTTTTGCTAAACATTTTCTAAATAATTCTTCAATTGTAGTTAAAAAATTTCAATTTGAAAAACGGTTTTTATATGTAGGCGATTGCTGACAACTTATTAAAATACTTTTTTAATCTGAAAGTAATATTTTTAATCAAGTAAAATTAATATTGATTTAAAAAATGTTAAGAAAAAAAAGTTTTGTCGTTCCTTCCTCACACTAGGGACATACTTAGGCCGGCCGAGCAAAAAATGAGGTACCAGATAAAAAGGTTTTCAAGCGTCAAAAACTACGCTCGGACGTTAAATTTCAGAACCACACGACCTTTTTATCTGGTACCTCATTTTTTGCTCGGCCGGCCTAGACATACTGTATGTCACATACTTAACCAAAATTTTCCCACTGTCACATTTTCCAAAGTCTTATTTGGCCGGAAAATTTTTAAGGCTCGTATTATTCTTAAAAATTTTTAATGGTCGTATCAATCTTAAGAACTAAAGTTGGGGTCGATTACATAATAGTGAAAATATAATAATTGATGCAACCAACTTGAAAAAAGAAAAATTCTAACTGGCCTAACACTACATATGGCCAACGAGTCGCGACGAATCGAAGCCCTGAAAGAAATTGGTCGAGTACTAGTACCCAATGGAAAAGCCATGGTCACTTCCTGGGCCATGAAACAAAATGTTGAAGGAAACACCTCTAACTACGTTAAAGATGCAGAAGGGGATATTGCGAAAAATTCAGTGAACAGCCAACAATTACCTATACATAAACCTAGGACAGAATTTGAAAGTGCAGATATTTTGGTTCCGTTTAAAGGTCGATCAGATGGAACTTCTGATGATATAGAAACTGTTCATAGGTTTTATCACGTTTTTCAAGAACGGTATATATTTTTGATTGATGAAAATTTTTGTGTAGAATTTATAATTTATTTTTTCGTAAATTTTGACTATTTTTGAGCAGTAGGTGCCTCAATAGAAATTTTATTATATGGACAAAATGACAGGTTTTCACATGGACAAAACGACAAAAAGTAGCTTTTTATTATAGATAATTTGTCAATAGTAGGCTTTTTGAAACATTACAAACCATCATAAATGTATACTTCTTTTCAAGAAGGTGAAATGAAAGATTGTGCTGAGAAAACGAAAATGTTTACAGAAATTAAAGAAGTTTATGATGATGGAAACTATGTTTTATACCTTACCAGAGGCCCTTAATTTCAAATTTGGAACTGCCTGATTTCCTAATAATTTAATCAGATGAAAATTTACGCATATAAATTTTTAGAATGAAAAAATATAACCACGGCACAATAAACAATGGTGATCTTCCGGAATTGAAAATGTTATTTAACGCCGTACTGAGAAATGATTTAAAACCAGGTACATAAATTTAGAAAATCTAATTCATAAGATATTTTCCACCATTATGGTGCCACCTTCAGTACCCGATGCTATTTACTGTTTTCAAACATTGTCTGGAACTTTCAAAAATTGTGACCAAAAGTTTTCTTATAAGTAGGTTTTTGGACGGTCGATAACAAGGAAAAACGGAAAAAAAATCATGGGCAGAATTTAAAGGGGGAAATATGAATAATACTAAAAAATCGGATTTTTACCGGTGATAATACCGGGTATTGGTTTAAATTACCGGTTGCAGCGAAAATGATGCCTGGTAAGGTTAGCAAATACGTTAGTCAAATTTTTAATATACAAGCAAATTTTTTTGTGAGTACGGTCGTTATCATAAAAAATCGAATAAATAATTTTATTATGATGAAATTTAAATCAGTGCTGAAAATGAGGGTTTTTGAAACTCACTTTCTGACCAGTAGATGGCCGAAAAAGATTATTTTGCTCGGAATCGTTTTTTTTTTTCGATGGAAATAATCGCCTGATAGCAAATAAATTATTATCAACGGTTTTACTTAAGTCTTCAGGGTTCCCGCTGCGTACCCTAGTCATAGTCGCTTTAGTGATGAAATTGTAAAAAAAAATTAAAATGACCTTTTGGAGCGATACAAATACCGGAACGGTCATAGTCTATAACTTATAGACTATAAGTTATAGACTGTAACTATGACTTATAGACTATGAGTCATAGTCTATGACCGTTCCGGTATTTGTATAGGTCCAAAAAGTCATTATCAAAAACAGATCGTGAATATTTGAAAAATTCGGAATCCGAGCATTTGATAAGTTGGATCTGCTCAAATCTGACCTATGAAATCGGCTTATTTTGCAATCCAGGGTTTTGATTGAGTGCTAGTATCCCGCGTTGTTTGGATCATTCAAATAGTCACGATCTATCAACTGAGGGCCCTTAATCCATAGAAAAACAACATTTTCCGACTGTCTCTGTAAGTCAAAGTTCATAAATACTGCGCCGAGGGAATTTAATTTTTTATTCAGCTTACCAACAATTCATGAAAAAGTTCTTAAAGTGGCTGTTTTTTGTACACAATGCGCTGGTACAATTTCATTTAGAGCACATTTGTGCTCAGCACAGATATCAATTTCTTATTTGAAAAAGCACTTTGTGCAACCTTTTTGTTTAGTTAAAGAGATAGTTTCAAGAAACTTGATCAAAATTAAGGTATGACGAATTTCTGGAAAAAGGGAATTTCGAGAAAAAATTTCAAAATCTTTTTTAGATTACAAAAAAATCTAGTTTTATAAGTAATCTGATGTCTAGCCGCCTGGAGAAAAAAATCGCCCAATTAAAAAAAACTCAGGCTGTACTTTCTGAACATATAAAAGTATTATCAGCTTTCAATGAAATATCGAAACGTTACTTTAAATAAATAATATTTAACGAGTGTTTTTCAGTAGTAGAACTGTTATCAAAATCAGACATATCTCCTATGATGGCAATGGAAACTAAATCGCGATATAAGATTTCAATCGGTGATATAGAAATATGGATGCCAGTCAAAAGTACTTTACTTCATGGGGTCATTCAAATTTCTTTATTCAAAGAAGAACTTTTTATTTATGATTTGATACTAGGATTGGTAAACAGAGGATTTGATATAGACAGTCAGGACATTGAAAATAAAACAGCCTTCAATATTTTTGCTGAAGGATTTCTTCATTATGATATTAATGAATTTTCGCTGGGAAGAAATAATTTGATTTTTCGTCTGAAATTGGAAATTTTTAAACAGATGGCCATGAAAAATTTTCGAGTCAATTCGACACCTGGTTGGTCTTATAAATTTTATCTAAGCTTTATGGAAGAAGGCAAAAAAAAGTGGTTGGAGTTCAAACGAGAAGCAGAATTAATATACGGAAAATCGGATTTTGTCTCAATATGTCCCTTCGAAATTGATGGGAAATTTGACGATTCTGTGAAAGAAGATGATTTAATGAACTTTTTTCAAATGGTAAGTACTGTCTATAAGGACAAAACGACATAAACTTTCATAATTTTGAAACACCAGTTTGACTCCAAGGACAAAATGGCAATATTTTCAAAGATCATTTTATTTTCGAAGACCATAATAATGTAGCGGGTAATAAAATATTTTTTTTTTCTCCGGAACTTAACCTTGCTGGTGTGAGAAACACCTATATTATGGAAAAAAATATTTCGATTTTTTTTACTATGCGAAAAGACTACCAATTTTAAAATGAAACGTGTGCCATAAAAAATTATATGTCGCACCTTTTTTGACCAATTTTTAGACCTGAATTTTTAGGATGATATAAACAAGACGGCCAGAAGAAATTTTAAGGGATGAGTCATGTTTCGATTTGGTCATTGGCCGTTTTGGTGTTGTGAGGACATTGTGTGTCTATTCGCGTACACTTTTCGGTTTTCTTTTTTTCAAACTCTATATCGAAGATAATTCTTCGGTGTGGATTGTTACTCGGCGTCATAACTGTGACGTCAGAAAAAATATCAACTTATTTTAGGAATCGTGTGATTTGATTGATCTTTTCTGACGTCACAGTTATCCGCGCTGACAGACGCTGAGTAACTATCCATACCGAAGTATAATCTTCGATATAAAAGTATAGACAAAAATATTTTGAAATATGTTAACAAAATTTTAAGTAGAAAATCAATTCTTAACTTCTTCATTGTTAATTTTCAGCCTTACGAATTTGACCTTCAAAAGAAACTTTACTCCAAATATTTCGAAAATAAAATCGACTTATACCAGGACAATATTTTTCCGAAAATTATCGATTTACATCTCAAAAATTCACCTCGAAACAGAACAAAACTGCCATTTAAATTGCTCGATGCTATTGAATACGACTTCGACGTTAAATTTACAGGTAATTTGCTTATTCAAAGTCAAAATAAAAGTTTTTTGAAAATATGAAACCAATATTTTCAGATTAAAAAGAAACATTTTCTCGTTTTTCATAATTCTCGCTTTTTCATCATTGTTTGTTCCAGGTGCTTGTAACGAGCTGTTTATAATAATATTTTAAGGATATATCAATAAAGAACCCATTGTAGGAAATTCTTATTATTTTCTGTTAGAAATTCTCAAAGATCTGCATGTCAAACAAAAAGATAAAAGGTACCAAAAAAGTCTTGTCAACAGACGAATTGTCAATGATACAAAACGAGTCAATAACTGGATTTTGGAAATCAAGAATTACTCAGGTCCGTTTTCATTTAGATACCACATTTTTGAAATATAGTTCGAATTGTAGTTCGAAAATTACACATACGATTTTATTTCATTTTGTGGTCATTGTTCAACTTTTTATTCTTAATGGTATAGCATACCCCGATTTCTCGCAATAAGAACAGATCGAAATTATGTAATATGACTCCCTTGAGGTGTCAAATTTCATTTTTGTTGGAAATTCTTGATTTTTAGCTTTTCCTGAAAGTTTAATAATAATCGTTACATGTATTGCGGTTTTTGAAATACTGGAAGCCGAAAAATCGGGTTCTGCTACCAGATATAATAATAGAAAGGTGTATTATGAGTCATAATTTATGACCCACAATTTGAATCGTATTTGCAAGTTCCGAACTATCTCACCTACGAAAATCTGGTATCTAAATTAAAACCGACGTCAGGTATACATGTTGACGAACAATTTGAAAAAATGGAGATTTCGCACAAATCAAATTCTTGCATTGAAATTTCCAACGAAGAAAAATCAGATAATCTCGAAAACAGAATGGAACAAATTGACCTGAAAATTCCTCTACTAGAAAGTAAAAATCGTAAACTTGCAAAGTGTGATAAAAACTTGACATATTCTGTGAACCGCGTGAGCAATAGGTTGACGACATTAGAAAATGATATCGGTAAATTACTTCAATTAAGTAAATCGGTAAGAATAATTTATAACAAAATAAACTTTCATTACTTTCCAGTCGCAAGTTTAGTATGAACCAAAGAACATCATTTTTAGACTTAGGTTTGATTTTTTAGACCGGTATTTGATCTCGGTGAGATAGCTCGGAACTGGCACATACGATCTTTTAAAAATGTTGATGAAAATAAGAAAAGTGTACATAGTTGTTCGTTGGAAAATGTTCAAAAGCACATTCATCTTTTCAAATTTTCGAACAAGTGCCTCTCGCATCGAAAACCATATCGAGAAACGGTTTTGTTTTTCAATTTTACGGCCGACAAAAACCTAAATAAAGACATTTTCTTAATTCGATTTGACATCCAGGTCACCAGCTATAAATCGTAATTCAATTTTTGATGAGTTAGAATCTCGGTTAACCCACAATTTTTTCCTTAAATCAGCGAGAAACTCAAATTTTTTATGTTTGTTAATGCGTCTATTACGACTGTCTATACACTACTTTAACTATATTTTAGTTGTTTTCATCAATTTTATACTCAAAATGACTGTATGCCCGTAGAGTAAAAACAAGAAAAAATTTCCATTGAGCATTTTCAGTTGACAGTTCAATGTAAAAAAACGTTTCTCGTTTTTTAAGAAGTTTAAGTTTCTTCTAAATGAGCGCATGTAACTGAAAATGTAAAGTATGTATTCGGAGAGCGTTATCAAAAATAAAGTAGGTTTCGTAATTCATTTATTTGCTATAAAAATTGTTTTCAGGAACCGTCTGTAAACGCCGGTACACCCACCAAAACTCCGAAAAAGAAATATTGGAAACGATAAGCCGCAAAACCGTCGGACACCTTTATGCCACAAAGGTGACGCATGAATGAAAATAAGTGCACTTATTATTAACTGCCTCAATCTTGCAATCAAAGTTATTATTATTTTCGAAAAATGCTTTCTTAAATAAATTGTGTAATTATAATAAAATGTGTTACTTAATTTGGTATACGCAGGTTGACATTGAAGTTAGCAGGCCCAGTCAAGGGGTTTTAGTGTAAAATCGTAATTTTCATGACCAGAGAACAATTTTAAAATATGCTAAATTTCAGCTTGTGTAATTCGTAATAACATTTGCATTTTTCAAAATATTTCATGGGATTGTGCAAAAACTACGCACTATTTCAACGGTGTTTTCTCATTATTTGTTTTTAAGTTAAGTCGGCTTGAAAATCAAAAAATATATTTTTTACAACAGTGAAGAATTTCTGTTTTTATCATTTTCCTTGATTTTGACCGAAAATTAAAAATATGAAAACGCGAAATTCTTGACGTTCAACTGGAGTACAACCTCCGAAAATTGCATCTCATTTGTATACATTGACAATGTAACATTGTATACTATACAGCATGTAAAAGTTTTTCCCTGATGGAGAACAAAAATCAAGCACTTAAAAGTTATAACCCAGCACCAAATTTCATTGACGGTTAACAATTTAACTGCTATTTTGTGTTCAAGCGAATCGTGAAGAGAAGGCGAACCAAATAAATTGCTTCAGCATAAATAATTATTTCTAAAAATTGTCATGAAATAAATGAAAGCCTCTTTGGATTGCTTGCATATGTCCAACATTTAGGACCCACAACCCCCTTAATGTCCATATATCCCTTGTTCACACTTTGGTAAATGTTTGAGTCCTTATAAAAGAAGAGAGAGCTTATAAAGAATAAGAGATTATAGAAGCTTTCTCATTCAAAACCTCAATAGTATGAACATGGTATAGGAAATTGAAACTCAATGTTCTCGAATTTTTTGCATTATTTGAAACGATTCGTTTCTTCAAATGAGTCCTGGACCAGGTCGTCAGAATTTCAGGCTTTGTTTTATAAAGTAGTAATTGAATCTTGAACAGACAAATTTAACTATTTACATGCTTTTTATGAGAATTATGCTTTTTACAATGCTATTTATGGGAATTATCTTAAATCTGGGAAGAGGACCCATTTTTATATATATCACGTCCAAAATTTTAGTATTATTAACTAAAAATGGCCCTTCTTCCCGGATTTAAGATATTCAAATTAGGATATTCTGATTTTGTGAAATATAAGTACCGTTTTGAAGGAAAAAATAAATGATCTCAACCTGCTCGCTCACCTCAAACTCATTCAGCGTTTTATGCATAAGTTTGAAATTAGTAACAAGAAAATACAGGGAAGAGTAGGCTTTTGCGTAAGACACATAAAATAAGCTTAAAAAACTTTTTAGATCTTGACTTCTGTAGGATGTTTGAACCTATTTAAAGGCCCTTATAAGGGTTCTCAATCAAAATGTATCTCCTCCCTGAATTTAAAAGTTACACATTCGAAACCCACAAGAACGTGTAGCTGAAGAGTCCGTGCAGATCACCTAGGAGAGTTTACTATTAAATTGATATCATTTATTATATCCTTTGAAGGAACAGTTTCTCGTTTGATGCAACTGATTTCAATTACTAAGTAAATGTTCATTGGAAAAAATAACAATGAATTTTACAGTACACGTATACGGTATACCCTACCTTTAAGGGAGTGGGTGTCGCAAATTTGAGCCTCTTCCGAGGCCATTTCCTGCCAAACTAGCAGAGGTGATATTCCAAAAACATTTGTTACTAACAGAACCAACCTTCGCGGTAATTTTAAACTTAACAGTAATCTGATACAATCCCACC
>SCLH01001307.1:57003-87257 GCA_004367855.1 Oikopleura vanhoeffeni | reverse complement strand
AGATGGTTCAACTTTTAGTCAAAAAATGGAATGTGCTGCACTTGGAGATTTCGCATGGCCCTTTTCTAGCTTTTTACCCAAACAGAAGAATGCTCCGAATTCAGCCAATGGCCTCGCGCGGCCCTAAAATGCTGTATGCTCCGCCGAAGTTCTTTATGTCATTTTCACACCCCTTGGGCATACTGATTTGATAACTCTTAGCTGGGTGATATTTAATAGCATGGGATTTATTTTGGGAAATTTCAAGTAAAGGAAACCGTTTAAAAAAACTTACCTCGGAAATCACGTAATTTGTTAACTGTATTGTACTCCAGTCGAGTGACCATTAAAGCTGACCTTTAGAAAATACTCGTGTGAATCTTTCTGAACTTCTTGAGGGCAATTGTAAAAAAAATTGCGCGTCACGTGATCGAATCTAGCGATTTTTCGTATTATCAGTATTTTAATTACTATTAGTAATTTTAAACAAGATCCACGAGTGGTCGATTTTTGCCCATTTGGCCGGATGGTCAATTGGTTGACACGCTAGCATGCGTTTTGAAGAGCCTAGTAAATTAAAGACCAGGACAGTCGCTGATAGATTATACCAGGCTTTGTAACAAGGGATGGGTTTTTGCGTGGGTTTTCCATCCCTTTTTTTTCGTAGGTTTAAGCAAAATCTAGGAGAAAACATGGGGATGGGGATAGAAATCCGGTCGGGGATGCATCCTTTTCACAAGCCTGAGATATAAGTATATGATATGCTGTACAGGGTTGTAAAGGTTGATCTCCGACCAGATTTTCTATCCTCCCATCCCATTTTTTTACCTATCTTTTGCTTAAGGGGGTGGTCGTCGCAAAATGAGGCTCTAGAAAAAATTTTCCCAAATTTTATTTTTAATTGCCTTTTTTATGAAAATATGGAAAATTAAAGCATTTTGGGTACTCGTTTTATTTGATACCATGGCTAGGAAAGCATTTTTGAATGAGTTCAAAAATGTTTCGTATGAAAAAGTTGAAATTTTTCGATTTTTTGGAAATTTAAAACACGATTTATAGAAAAACGGTCGAAATTTAGACAAAACTCAACTCGATTTTTAGCCGGACTCTTCAGGCACATTCATTAGGTTTTCCAGAGTGTGATCTTTTAATCCAGGGAGAGATACATTTTATTGAGAGCCGCTAAACAAGGGTCAAACTACTGTTTTTTGATGATACTGAGACATTCAAAAATTTTCAAAACAATCAACTCGTTTTTTTTTGCTTCACGTTCTGTCGGTTAATTTGAGTCTAAATCATTGTTTGTACCCTAAAAACGTCAGGGAGGAGATAATTTTGAAAAATAATTCGTTATTTTTTGTAAGCACGTTTCTGATTGGACGCGCATCCGTCACTGTTCTGATTTTTTTATGGGATACAAGATTTTGCTCAAATACATTAGTCAGATGGCAAAACTTTGTCCTGAAGTTTGTACTCTTGCGCGATATTGGCCATTGAAACCGTTTTTTCGCCTTAAATTACGACCGACCACCCCCTTAAAACCTACGCAAAAAAGGGGATGGAAACCCACGCAAAGCCATCCCTTTACCAAGCCTGAATCAACTGTATATCATATACTCAAAGAATAAGGTTTCGAGAAAAGTTTTTTAAATAAAAGTGTTTTCTAACGATTTTGAGTCAAACAGATCAATCTTATTCCCTGTCAATACATCCCCGTATACCTGACGGAACGCGGCGGTGTTCAGAATCTCTTTTTCAACAATAATGTTTCGAATTGTCGTTAATCGCCAGATAAAACTCATGCGCCTGCTTGGGAATAAACTCTATCAACTCACTTCTAGAATGTATCGCCACCAGGAGTGGCAGGATAGAAGTCTCTGCATATAGGGTTTAAAAAGTTTGCTTGATGAATATCGCGAATAATAAAATTTTGGCTTGGCAGAAAAACTTCGAAATTTTAGATTTTTGAAAACTATTATTACTGTCAAAGGACGAAAATAGACAAACGAACAAATTGTCCTTGTTTCCATTTTTTTTCGAAATTAAGTAAAATAAGCGCACCTTTCAACCTTGCATCTTTTTTCAAAGTAAAAAATAGTAAATTTATTTTACCAAGAAAAATTCAAAAAAATGTTCAGCTTATTCTTGAAATAATACTTGCTTTGAATATTTTTTACGCGCAGTAGACCGATTACCACCAAATCTTTTTTGAAGGGGTGTGGTTTAAGGGGGTTGCATAAACCCGGCCCCAAAGATTGAAGTCAATATAACTCACGAAAAGTAATTAGTTTAGTTTATTTTTCTGCGCTATTATCGTTAGCTCAACAGAACTTATACTGATCCAGCTGATTAAAATATTTTTTCTTTATCTATTTCAGGAAAGATTTGAGAATTCAAAGTTTTCATCTTTTGAAATCGGAAAAATTTGAAAAAATCAATGTTTTGATAATTGAAATCTGTTGATAAAAACGCAAAAAAATTATTATGAAAATTTTCCCAATCAAGTTCCAAAATTGTATAATTGGTGGGTTTTCTTGAACTCTCATAAAAATCAGGCAGAATCACATATTAAATGTTCTGGTATCTATTAAATTGCGCGTATGTCAACTAATCGGGCTAGGTCGCGGCGTTAACCATTCTTGAACTGTTTGATGAAATTTTTTAACACTTGAACTGTGCACTCGATAAGTGCCATTCGGGCACTGAATCTTTAAAAATTTTATGGGTGTGAAAAATTCCCAATAAAATTTTGGGTGTAACTGGCGTCATTTCTTTTGATTGTCAGGACCATTTTTTTATTATCAAAACGCAATTCTAAGGTCAATTTTTATCTCAAAAAAGGCTGTTTTTCTCCTATTTTTGCCAATTTTTTACCCTTTTTCATAGAAAAAAACTTTGATATTAAAGAAATTTTCGACTGTGCAGAGTTTTATGGAAACTAATTGCGGGAGTACACCCGAAAATATATGAAGTTTATTAATATCGCCTTTAAAAAAATTCTATAGCCCGGGTTAAGTTGAATTGATGCGACAGTGGAAAAGTGTTTTTTTTGTATTTTATAACTATAGTTAGTTATGTTTAAAAAAAAATAAAAATGTTGAAGTTTGTAAGAATAACACTTTTATTGAAGAATAAAAATAAAAAAAATAAATTTCCACATTTTTTGTTCTTTTTCAAAATAATTGCTCGGAAAAAATGTACCAATCTGCTGGACTTAATGCCCACCCCGCATTAAGTCGTACGGAAATTTTGCAGGCATTTTGATCACTATTTTTAGAGGCATTTTAGCGAAATCTTTTTATATGGACAAAACAAACGTTTTCATATCGACAAAACGACAAAAAAAATAGTTGTCCTTATTGACACATTTGATGTAAGACACAAATTTTACCACAAGTGTTCCAGTTGAAAACTAAAATTATGCGACTAAAAAATGTGTGAATACTTGTTGAACCTTAATAATTTTTTTCGTCGAAAAGAAGTGATAGTTCTGGAATTACTGTAGACTTACATAGATTATGCAAAAAGTTATTCTCCTTTTTTTTTCTTTTTAAGAGTTTTCCAGAAAATTAAAAATTCTTGTTTTTTGAAGTTTCATTGACAACTCAACTATTTTTTAAACTAAAGTGCATTTCGCCAAAATGTTCCGAATAAAAATTTGAAACTGCCCAAAGGCGTCCATATCCTTATAAATATTAATTTTTTTCTGTGAAAATCTCTAAATATTGTTCGCTCAATCTCTCGTGGCTTCAATTACTGTACAAAATGTGAAAATCAAAATTATTAAGTTCTCGAAACTGGGTTCAAATGCATTTAGATATTGCACGCGGTTTTAAACGCAAGCTAATTTTTTTAATCAGTCGAGTTTAAAAAAATCGTGTCTTAAGAAAAAATTCGTGTCAGCTGGGAGTATATATGGTTGTACTTTACATCATTTTTTGTTCAGAATGGCTTGTTTCAGAGGGTTAATTCTGAAAGCCCAAATAACACTGATATCATTTGGGCTCAATTTGTGTGGTCATTCAAAATGGTTTAGTCGCAGTCTCAACGGGAAGTTTTCTGATTTAGTTTCAAAAAATACATTGTCAGAATTTATTAGCAAAACTCTAAGACGGCATAATTTTGATATTTATTGCAGAACGTAAATATTATTCTGTGGTGAAATTCACAAGAAGTTTGATGATGCAAGTACTTTTGTCAAAATAACAAGAAATGATGCCCAAAAATTATCATAGATTTCTATGTTTTTTCATTTGAAAGCAAAGTTTTTGAAAATTACAGCCTGAGTTTTTCTCGTTTAGTGCGTTTTTCTTTATTCGGACGGTAGACCGACGTCTCCCATTTTGACACGTAGATTTACTCTTGCCGTTTTTATTCCGACTCCCTTGCGTTTATTTTTTGTCGAATATGTTTTGCCCACCGCAAAATGGCAAAAACGTTTTTTAGAAATAAATTGGACGCTTCAATCGCGTTTTGTATCAAAATGTCCTGACATCAAAGGAAACGGACCGCCTATAAACCCGCAATTTTATGGAAATTTTCTGCAAAAAATCACAATAGACGAAAACCCCCTTTTAGAGTTTCGACAATTAAGGGCATCGCATTCCTCATTAAGTGGAGTTTAATCTTCTTAAGGGGTATGGCTGGCAGATTTGACATATTCACGGTGATATATTCTGAAAACTTAAAAGCTTATTATGAGAATACCGAAAATGCTAATTTGTAGATCTATCCTTAATCTTGCGAAAAAAATACATCACAAATTATTTTTGAACCATTAACCAGTAGGTAAGTATCAGCATAACAAGGTGACCATTTTCCAAACTGCAAAAATCTATCTCCTCCCAGACGGTAATATCAAATTGAGCTCAAAATTTTTCACAGATAACGTAACGGAAGTATGTCAAACCTTTATCACAAAGTTTTTTCCGATCCGTGACTAAACAATTCTAGAACGCCAAATACGACTGATTTTTCACATTTCAGACTTCAAAATTATCTCCTCCCAGGATATATTCTGCAAAGGTGCATCAAATTTTTATCAGTACTCTCAGAACATATGTTAAAATGATCACAAGATTTTTGCAATTTCCAGCTAAAACTGCAAATCTGCATTTTTTTGGTATTTTCCAAAAAGATTCGAAAAAAAACGGCTCTAATTTTTTTCGAAAGTAGGCTCAAAAGAAAGCCATGTGAAACATGATGAGAAAGTTTGGCTTACGTCAAGGCGATATTTTGAAGTTTTAAGTGGTCAGATTCGAGCAAATGTTATTTTTTAACTTCAATTTTTAAAATACTTAGAAAAATGCGAAAATTCGACAAAAAAATTTTTGATGAATTGGGATTTTAGTACACTTAATTATCACCCCGTATATTTAGAGCATTTTTTAATGCCTCTAAGGCCTTTTATTAAATCAGACATGCACAACCCCCTTAATGGGGTGGTCGTCGCATTTAAGGGTTCTTCAATAGCCAATTTGTCCGCAAAGTACAATCGTTGGAACCAATTTTTACCTCCTCTTATGATATTTAAACAAAAATCTTTGATATTTAACAAAATCTTGCATCCTAAAAAAAAATGGAAGTGACGGATGGCTTCGTCCAATCAGAAACGTGCTTCAAAAGGCTGACGGAAATCTATTTTTTTCAAAATGTATCCTGCCTCCCTGAGTTTTCAAGGTTCTACAATGATAAATTATTTAAATTAATAAACAGAAAACAGACCGCTAGGTGAGTTTTTTGAAAAAATTCTTGAATTGGCTTCAGAATCACCAAAAACAGTATTTTGAACGCCTATTTTTAACTAGTGCAAAATAGCTGTTTTTGGTGATTCTGAAGCCAAATTCAAGAATTTTTTCAAAAAAACGCACCTCAGCGGTCTGTTCTGTCCAGTTAATTAAATAATGTATCATTGTAAAACCTTGAAACTCAGGGAGGAGATACATATTTGAAAATTCGTCACTTTCGATTTTTTTTAGGATGCATTTTTTGTTTAAATAATATCAAAGAAGATTTGGTATAAAATTGGGGTCAACATTTGTACTTTTGCGACAATTCGCTATCGAAAAACCCTTAAAATGCAAACAACCACTCCCCTAATTAGCTTGATCTTTCCCTAGCGATGATGGTGAGTCGTATTGGGTTATCTATTTTTTTCATTAATTATCTCTTTTTTTACAACAAAAATTATTGAATTTTTTTTAATTTATAAGTTCAAAGAAACTAAATCAATACTCTAGTGTAAAAAAGTTTGTTTTCTTTACCTGCGTTTTTATCCGTGTTTTGGCTGTCTACGCCGTCGCAATAAAAAACGCTGTAAAACGAGAAAACTCAGGCTGTAATATTTCAAGAATTCTTCAACATTTCTGTATAAGCAAATTATCGTTAGTCGTAATTACAATTTGAAGGCAACGGTTTTTTCATCAAAAGCGCCGATTGTTCTTAATTTTATTCTTGCTTTCGAATGCTTAAAATCTATTTTTCCGATGACAATTTTTGAGTATCGGAATTTTTTATAATTTGCAAATCTGCATAAAAACACAAAAAAATGAAAAAATGTCAGTTTTGCTAAAAAAACAAACAGCCGAAATTTTAACAAAGCCGATGTATTTTTGAAGAAAAACACGCTCGTCTATAAGGACAAACACGAAAAATTTCAGAAAATTATTTTTATTTTTCAAATCAATAGCGATTATTATGATCTGAATTGTTTTATTGCGGTTTGAAGCTAAAATTGAATATTTATCATTTTAATTATATTTGTTGTTGGCTGTACGATAAAAATAAGGTACATGCTAAAAAGATACCGCCTGGACTGGTCTAAAATTCTAAGTTTTAGATGCTACAGGTCGTTATGTACGATTATTGGCTTTCACTTATCAACAGAGCCAAAAGATGACATGAACATTACCCATTTATCAGCACATGGAATTCAGATTATCAACAATTTTATTTCTGTTGAGATGAAACCCGTTTAGGTCAGTAATTGTCACAATGTCGAATTAACACAGAGAATGTGCTAATGAAAAGAGGAGTGGTCAATTTTGGGAACATTTTGATTACAAAAACTTACGTAGGTGAACTTTTGGATAAACTATTCATTTTTTGTCGACAACAATTTTTGGCTGACTTTTTCAAATATGTTATTTTTATTTTAAATCGAATCTGTTGATGTTATAAAATTTAATCGAAATTAGTATTTTTGCGGAACACATTTTTCATTACACAAGTTTTTTCAAAATTGGTAGATTTTCACTTCTACGCATGTTTTCATAGAAAAGATAGAAAAAATCCACCCCAAAAAATGTAATACTATCAATTTTTTAAAGGAAAGTGGAACAAATTTAAAACTATTTAGTTGGGACAGAAAAAAATACAATCTATTGATTCCTGTAGAAATTGAGACACTCTGCTCCAAAATTGAAGAACTTTTGTTTGGAAAAAATATGGACCAAATAACTTGCAAAATATTTATAAAAAAAATTTCAAAATCGAACTTGGAATAAGCCGATTTTTTGTCGACCAATAACTAACTCTGTAATCGAAGTCTGTCAGATCGAACGCCTATTCATTTTCTCCACATTTCTATTACAATTCTGTAAGTTTTTTTAGGTGAAGTGTTTATTTAGGCAAATTGTCCAACAGTGAATAAAAAGCTGAAACTTGGCACACCAGACACTCCGTAATTTAAAAATATGCTCGTCTACAAAAACGGCCAAATTCCAAACATGTTGATTTTCAAATACCATAATGAATGTAGGCGGGAATTAATGATTGATTTTTTCTTTGTTTTTGCTGAAATTTGAATTTTATATTTATTATTTACAACTTTATTTTGAAATTATTACAGCTGGAGATGGTAATTCCTCCTCATGTTGACAAACCCTAATGATTTTGGCGTAAATCTTGTTTCATTATCTTTACTTCTGAATGTTCAACTGGAGTTTAAAATGGCACACGAAACATATTCAAGATTTTTACCTGTCGAAAAAGCTATTGATTCTAACAGGACAAAGCAAGGTATAAGTGGCAGCATCAAATTGCTGCGCGAAAATTTGGATAGTTTGAGAACTGGGGAAAATTGAGAAAGAAAAGAGCGATTTCACTTACCTTTCGAAAATGTATTTCTAACGAGGAATCAAACTATTATTCAGATTTGATCTATGATAAAGAAATCAATATAATTGTATTCCATATAGATAGATATATATATATAAGATATATATAAAATAAACATTTATAATAGTAAAGATCATATATTTGATAATTGACGAACGTACAGTAAATTTTAACCCTCACATACGGCACGATTTTTCAATAACTACAGGCTCATCTGGGTTTTAACGCCACTTTTAAACGCAAAAAATAATCTTTCTGAAATATATTTTAAATCCGAGAAATTGATCCTAGAGTTGAAAGCGGATTCTGCAAACACTTTATGTCAAAATGAGAATTGTCTTAATATAGAAATAAGCCTGATTAGCTAATATTTCTCTATAGGACGGAGCCCTTAGGACGCACTTTTTTTCAAAGTTTGCACGCATGAGTCATGCTTTTAAAGGACGCAGACAAATTTTTCTGAAGTTTGCTGGGTGCGCTAGTTAGGACGAACTTTTTTTTTTTTCATTTTACAATTGGCTAGCCCTTATGATGCTAAACCAGTAGCTTCTGGATTTTTGTGAGTAATTTCCCAATATCACTGAAATTCATGAAAAAAATTTTCCTTGTTATATTCTGGCGTCATCCCTAATTTTCAATATGACAATGTCAGTAGAAATCGCTCCTTTCCGATTCTGTGCCAAATCAAAAATCTTCTCATTTTCATTGAGAGACGTTTCAAAATCGTTCAACCCGCGTCGGATACTTCATGCAGCAAAAATATTGATGAGCTTTAAACTATGAATCATAGTGAATACTTTATAGTTAAACTATTTGAAAAAATAATAATCTGTGTTTTATTTTAGATGGCTGCATTACGAAAGTTTGCTCGCGAAGCCCAAGCTCGTTTGAGATCTTTGGGATTTGAAATTTGCGTAAAATCCGGAATGGGTTTGTTGCTGTATTTTAATGGCGGTGTCTTGAATAACATTTCACAAAGAAGTTTATCAGAATTTTGTGACGAAAACTCAAAGACTGACAGTTTTTGAAGTTTAATATGCCCAAAGAAATATACTCGATATTGAAATTTTAAATGATTTTGAATCGGCCAATTTTATTTGTGAATTTTACTTCAAAGCGAATGATATAGAAATAGAATGGTGAGGTTTTGTTCCACATAAACTCTTGGAGAAAATTTTAAAAATTTATTATCGATCGGGATCTGATTTAGAATTGTATTTATTAATCTTAATAATTTTAAAAATGTGGTTTTTTGGGTTCCTAGATATCTTTGGTTTTCGAAATTTGAATATGGGAATTTTAGTTTTTTATGCGAAAATTCGCGCTGGCCATAGAACACAACGACAGTAATTGGTTTTTTGGGCGGCAATTAAATTTTAAATTGATAAATGGCTTCCGATTTTTTTTAACGCATTTTTGAAAATAAGGAAAACATCGCACCAAAACCTAAGGACAACAGGGAAAATCTTAGCTGTCCTTATAAAAGAAAACCGAGTACGAATATGCAGTATTTTAACAAGATTTAATAAGGGTACAACTCTCATAAAGACACGCCTTTTTGGAGAGGCATTTTAAAATAGTCGTCTATTTATAGTAGTTTAAAACAAAGCGTGTTTCATATACAGAAATTTTTATCCACTTTTTTAATTAGATGGCCAAAGCGGACGCCTTGTTTCTATATCGGGATTTCCATCTTTTGTCAAAGCTGAATCGGACTGTAAAGTTATCCGAATGTCAAATACCAGATGGCATTCAAAAATTATTGAAAATTTTTATTACTGATGAAAAATAGATTTGGTGCGTATATCGTGCAAAAACCGGATGAAAAGAGAAGGGAAAGTGGGATGAGCTCAAACACGGAAGTTTTACATTTTGGAAAAACACTTTAAATTAATAAAAAAAATTGTAAAGTTTTCTCCAATATTTTGGCTAGTAGATTGACACAAACGCAATTGAACTTTCAACTTTTTGGGAACAGTTTTATAAAAACGTACAACTCTTGACCTAAGTATTTTCGAATGGCGCCAGTGGCACCGCCACACTTTTCACGACTTTTATATGCCCGGCTCACAAACAATCAAAACAGCATGACACTGCATTGCAGCCGTTTTTTTGGTTTCCCGGTTTATTACCAGTTTAAAACAAGTTTATTTTCCACGGCTCTGATCCAAAAAAATCGAGGGATCCAAAACACGGTCCCAAAATTAAATTTGACACCACTGAGTGGGTCCATTTTACACTTTTACTGTATTTTCTGATTTTTTATGTAAACTTGAATAACAAGCTTGGTGCATAAGGGTAGCATTTTCACTGCGAATTATAATGTTGTATTGTTCATCCTTAGATATTACAGACTGTCTATAAATGTTACTACTTTGACTACATTTTTGATGATTTCAATTTTTAATAGATAAATATTGATAAATATCTTGGTTACCAGTAAACCGAGTAAATCGACAAAGAAACGGCTTGTGGCTATTAGAAAAACATCTTATTATTTTAAAGTTTTAATAAGCATTAATCGAAAATTCTAGATTCAAAGCCATAGAGTCCAATTGACGAAAAAAATTAAAAAATGAGTAAAACTATTTTTTATAAAATAATAATAATTGTTGTCAGTTCGATTCATTTCTTTAACTTTATTTTCAGTGGGGATGAAATAAAACTTCTCTTATTTCTGTTGAGATTTGAGAACACTCTGTCTTAGAATCGAAGAAATATGTTAGAAAAAATTGATTTCAATTCAGGCCAATATATATAAGGAAAATTTTAAAATTCAAAAATTATACATGGAATACAAAATAATTCGTAATATTAATTAGCCTATATCATACAGGCCTATATCCATTATGGAACATGCCCGAGTAACTTTAATATCTCATTTGCCTGTTAGAAGAATAGGGAATAAGAATTTTAGTTACTCAGGCATCATGATCGATATAAATTATACCGTATAATGAACATCAAAGTTTGGCACAGCTTATCGATTTTGAAAAATACCTCCGATTTCAAATAATGACTCGGTAGATTAGAATACTCGTATATGAGTGCATGATTCAAAAAGCAGACAAAATTTCTGGAGTTTGATTGTTGGTGTTGTGGTGTTTTGGAAACGGGATACATTCTTTAAAAGCGTTTTCTAGAATACTACAACAAGTATTGTTTCAAAATATGAGATATTTAATTGGGCGGATTATGTAGGAATTCACACACAAAAATAAAATTTTCCGGAAAAAATGGCTTTAACATATTTAATAATGAAATTGGAAAATGGTTTCGTTGCATTTGACGTAAATTTGTAAAATCGATTATTCGAGTGTCAATAACGAGTGTAGAACAAACTGCGACATTTTTGCCTGTGACACTCTAATATCGGATATTTGACGGCACCAATCAGTGGAGAGACCGTAATTTTCCTGTGACAATCTATTTGATCTATGTAGTAAATATTTTTGAATTTTTTAGGTTGGCCAGAATAATTTCCTATTTTTTTTTTGTCGCACTCAAACATGTCCTCGGGGGTTTTTCAGATCGGGTAGCTAACGTCTAATATGGAGTTTTTCAGTGAGAGAAAATAATTATTTGTGAGTCAGAGATATTTTTTCCGAGATATTCCAGATTCTAATTCGAAATATAAAATTTTATCAGCGGGTGATGGGTATCCCACCTCATGTTGATAACCCTTATGCATTCGGTGGAAATATAATTTCGCTATCTCTATTATCAAATGTCCAAATGGAGTTCAAAGAGGTGAAATACATATGTTTAGAACTTCCAAAAAAAAGTCCTTTTAATCTCAGCGGAGAAGCGAGATATAGTTGGCAGCACCAAATAACCCAGCGAAAGTTTGATACTTGAAAAAACGGTGAAATTCGAGAAAGAAAAGATAGGTTTCGTTAACCTTTTCGAAAATGTCCTTCCTGCGGGGCCGCCGCGAGTTTAATCGGAGATATTTGGCTAAAGGAATGT
This sequence comes from Oikopleura vanhoeffeni, assembly GCA_004367855.1. NCBI lineage: Eukaryota > Metazoa > Chordata > Appendicularia > Copelata > Oikopleuridae > Oikopleura > Oikopleura vanhoeffeni. The sequence continues at coordinate 75,191 of SCLH01001307.1, read as the reverse complement.
TTTGATCATATTGCGGAAGATTTTTCCAAATGCTAGGTATAAAAATGTGGCCAATTGGTTGGAAAATTTTGCTAAATGAATATCCAAAACGATGCTCTGGTGGGAGATTTTGGATGTGGAAATGGAAAGAATTTAATAAATAAAAAAGATAATGGGATTCGGTTAGAAGTCAGCAATAAATTTGGCTAAAATTTGTAAGGGTAAGATTCATGCCAAAAAGTATTTTCACGATAATAATGGCGGGCGGTATGGTTAGTGTGATTTTTTTTTCATACAGTAGTATAATTTCATAAAAAACACAAAAAAATGTTTTGCTCAAATTTGTTGGAAAAGATTTCGAGATTTTTTTTTGTTATAATGTCGAGTCTATAATATAGACAAAATATAGAATGTTTTAATTTTATCATATCATATGAAATATAACACTCTATATTTTGGTTAATATTATAGACTCAACATATAAAACAAAATTCTCGAATCTTTTCCAACAAATTTAAGCAAAACATTATGACACATGTAATATTAACGTATATGAAGAAGGGAATTCCTAGGCCTCCGTTGCACAGCATCGCGTTTTGACGCAATTGCAGGGCGTTGGAAATAGATTATGATTTTATGAATTCGTTTTTGAAATAAAAATGATATTGGGTACGTTTATAAAAAACGTCAAACTAATTAGATAGCTTTTTTAAAACAGGCACAAAATAAAATATTTGAAGTGGCTAAAAAACCGTTTGATGATATCTTGTTCTGAGTATCTTGTTTGAGTTCTGAAAATGTTTTCTTGTGCCCTTAAAAAACAGTCTTAATCAATTTACTTAAAAATAATATCTTTAAAAATGCAAAGTAATCGCCTCAGTTTTGACGATTTATTTCAGAGAGAAATTTGGAAAATCGTTAGCGGTGACTGTACAAATATGCAATTTCCGAAGATTCCAAATATCGATTTCTGTATTTTCGCACTCGCTTGTCGCTCAGCCACCATGGTAGGGTTAGCTCACTGGAAATTTCAATTTCACAAGTTGCTTCAATTCTTTTTCGAAAACTTTTGCGCGCTGGGATTGACCACAGCAAAACGAAAATGGCGATTGATATTTACATAAGCTCATATATTTAGAAGTATATTCGAAACCAAATTTTATTATCGATTGTAAATTTCATTATTTAGAAAAAAAGTTAGTCAGACCGGAATCAATAAAATAATTTTCTCTATCAGAATTGGTAATAGCTTCTTGCTATACAAGTCTTTAGCAGGATAGGGGAGCACTAGGCTAAGGTAGGAATGGCAAAACTTGTTTTGCTAAACATTTTCTAATATTCTTTCAATTGTAGTTAAAAAATTTCAATTTGTAAAACGGTTTTTATATGTAGGCGATTGCTCGACAACTTATTAAATACTTTTTTAATCTGAAAAGTAATATTTTTGTAATCAAGTAAAATTAATATTGATTAAAAAAATGTTAAGAAAAAGTTTTGTCGTTCCTGTCCTCAGAAAACACTAGGGACAAACTTAGGGCCCGGCCGAGCAAAAAATGAGGTACCAGATAAAAGGTCGGTGTGGTTCTGAATTTAACGGTCGAGCCGAAAGTTTTGACGCTCTGAAAATCTGGCTCCTTTAAAGAAAAATTGATGTCATCACTCGGTGGCGCTGTTTTTGGGTGGTGTCGAAAATATGAAATTTACAAAATATGAAAAAAAATAAAACTTGTCCAGGATTATTGGATTCAATCGACTGACCATTCTTAAAATAACACAAATCTGGACAAGTTTTATTTTTTTTCATATTTGTAATTTTCAATATTTTTCGACACCCAAAACAGCGCCACCGAGTGACTGGGATCCCATTTTTCTTAGAGCCAGATTTTTCAAGCGTCAAAAACGTAGTCGGACGTTTAAATTTCAGAACCACACGACCTTTATCTGGTACCGTCCTTTTTTGCTCGGGCCGGCCTAGACATAGCTGGTAATGTCACTAACTTAACCAAAATTTGTCCCATGTACCATTTTCCAAAGTCTGTATTTGGCCGGAAAATTTTTTAAGGCTCGTATTATTCTTAAAATTGTTAATGGTCGTATCAATCTTAATAGAACTAAAGATGGGGTCGATTACATAATAGTGAAATATAATAATTGATGCAACCAACTGAAAAAAGAAAATTCTAACTGGCCTAACCCTACATATGGGCAGCAGTCGCGACGAATCGAAGCCCTGAAAGAAATTGGTCGAGTACTAGTACGCAATGGAAACAGCCATGGTCACTTCCGGGGGCCATGAAACAGAAATGTTGAAGGAAACACCTCTAACTACGTAAAGAATGCAGGAAGGCGGATATTGCTAAAAACTTCAGTGAACAGCCCAACAATTACCTATACATAACCTAGGAACAGAATTGAAAAGTGCAGATATTTTTGGTTCCGTTTCAAGGTCGATCAGCGATGGAACTTCTGAATGATATAGAACTGTTCCATAGGTTTTATCACGTTTTTCAAGAACGGTATATATTTTTGATTGATGGAAATTTTGTGTACGAATTTATATTTTTATTTTTCGTAATTTTTGACTATTTTTGAGCAGTAAGGTGCCTCAATAAGAAAATTTTTATTATATGAACAAATGACAGGTTTTCACATGGTCAAAAACGACAAAAAGTGCTTTTTATTTATAGATTAATTTTGTCAATTAGAGGGGGGCTTTTTGAAAATTACAAACCATCATAATGTATACTTTCTTTTCAAGAAGGTGAAATGAAAGATTGTGCTGAGAAAAAACGAAAAATTGTTTACCGAAATTAAAGAAGTTTTGATGATGGCAACTATGTTTTATACCTTACCAGAGGCCCTTAATTTCCAAATTTGGAACTGGCTGATTTCCTAATAATTTAAATCGCAGATGAAAATTTACGCATATAAATTTTAAGAATGAAAAAATATAACCACGGCACAATAAACAATGGTGATTTCGCGGAATTGAAAATGTTATTTAACGCCGTACCTGAGAAATGATTTAAAACAGGTACCATCAAATTTAGAAAATCTAATTCATAAGATATTTTCCACCATTATGGTGCCAACGCTTCAGTACTCGATGCTATTACTGTTTCAAACATTGTCTGGACCTTTCAAAAAATTGTGACCAAAAGTTTTCTTATAAGTAGGTTTTGGACGGTCGATAAAGGAAACGGAAAAAAAAATCATGGGGCGAATTCAAAGGGGGAAATATGAATATACTAAAAATTCGGATTTTTAGCCGGTGATAATACCGGGTATTGGTTTAAATTACCGGGTTGCAAGCGAAATGATGCTTGGTTAAGGTTAGCACAATACGTTTAGTCAAATTTTTTAATATACAAGCAATTTTTTTGTTTTAGTAGGTCGTTATCATAAAAATCGAATAAATAATTTTTATTTATGATGAAATTTAAATCAGTGGCTGAAAATGAGGGTTTTTGAACCACTTTCTGACCAGTAGAATGGCGAAAGAAAGATATTTTTGCTCGAATCGTTTTTTTTTTTCGATGGAAATAATCGCCTGATAGCAATATAAATTATTATCAACGGTTTTACTTAAGTCTTCAGGGTTCCCGTGCGTACCTAGTCATAGTCCGTTTAGTGATGAAATTGGTAAAAAAAAAATTGAAAAATGACCTTTTGGAGCGATACAAATTACCGGCAACGTCATCCGTCTATAATTATAGATATAAGTTATAGACTGTAACTATGACTTATAGACTATGAGTCATAGTCTTAATGACCGTTCCGGTATTTGTAATAGGTCAAAAAAGTCATTATCAAAACAAATCGTAAATATTTGAAAATTCGGAATCCGAGCATTTGATAAGTTGGATCTGCTCAAAAATACTGACCTATGAACATCGGGGCTGTTTTTTGCATCCAGGGTTTTGATTGAGTGGCTAGTATCCCGCGTTGTTTTTGGATCATTCAAAATAGTTGCACGATCTATCAACTGCAGGGCCCTTAATGCCATAGAAAAAACAACATTTTCCGACTGTCTTCTGTAGTCCAAAGTTCATAAATACCTGCGCCCGCAGGGAATTTAATTTTTATTCAGCTTACTCAACAATTCATAGAAAAAGTTCTTAAAGTGGCTGTTTTTTGTACACAAATGCGCTGTAAATTTCAGCACAGATATCAATTTGCTTATTTGAAAAAAGGCCATCTTTGGTGCAACCTTTTTGTTTAGTTAAAGAGATATTTTTCAAGAAACTGATCAACATTAAGGTATGACGAAATTCTGGAAAAAGGAATTTCGAGAAAAATTTAAAATATTTTTTAGATTACAAAAAATCTAGTTTTATAAGTAATCTGATGTTAGATCATGAATGGGAAAATAGCCAAAACAACAAAAGCTAAATTGGGCGATTTTTTTCTCGCAGGCAAACGCTGTCTAGCCGCCCTGGAGAAAAAATCGCCCAATTAAAAAAAACTCAGGATGGTACTTTCCTGAACATATAAAAGTATTATCAGCTTTTCAATGAAATATCGAAACGTTACTTTAAATAAATTATATTTAACGAGTGTTTTTCAGTAGTAGAACTGTTTATACGAAAATCAGACATATCTCCTATGATGGCAATTGGAAACTAAATCGCGATATAAGATTCAAATCGGTGATATAGAAATACTGGATGCCAGTCAAAAGTAACTTTACTTCAATGGGGTCTTCAAATTTCTTTTTCAAAGACAGAATGTTTTTAATTTATGAAATTTGATACCTGCGGATTGGTAACAGAGGATTTGATATAGACAGTTCGGACATTGCAAAATAACAGCCTTCCATATTTTTGCTGAAGGATTTCTTCATTATGATATTAATGAATTTTCGCTGGGAAGAAATAATTTGATTTTCGTCTGAATTGGAAATTTTTAAAACAGATGGCCATGAAAAATTTTCGAGTCAATTCGACACCTGGTTGGTCTTATAAATTTTATCCTAAGCTTATGGAAGAAGGCAAAAAAAAGTGTTGGAGTTCAAAACGAGAAGCAGAATTAATATAGCGGAAAATCGGATTTTGTCTCAATATGGTCCCTTCGAAATTGATGGGAAATTTGCGATTCTGTTGAAAGAAGATGATTTAAATGAAGCTTTTTCAAATGGGTAAGTATGTCTATAAGGACAAAACGACATAAACTTTCAATAATTTTGATAACACCAGTTTGACTCAAGGAACAAAATGGCTAATATTTTCAAAGATCAATTTTATTTTCCCGAAGCCATATAATGTAGCGGGTAATAAAGTTATTTTTTTTCTCCGGAACTAAAGGGAGTAACTGGTCGCATTTTAAGGCCAAAAAACAGGGTTTTCAGCGTCGCTCAATGAAATACTAGAAACAGCAACGAACATATGGTTTCAAGTTTTAGGGATAATTGAACATTGATCTTGGCTGTCACAAAACACTCGGAGGCTCTGATACAGCCGACCAATCAGGAACGAACGAAAGGATCGTGATTGGTCGGTTATCAGAGCCTCGATGTGTTTTGGTGGAAGCAAGATCAATGTTCATTATCGCATAAACTGAAATCCTATATGTTTCGTGCTTGTTTCTAGTAATTTCATTGAGGCGACGCTGAAAACCCTGTTTTTTTTGGCCTTAAATGCGACAGTATCCTTAACGCTTGCTGGTGTGAGAACACCTAATATTTATGGAAAAAAATATTTCGATTTTTTTTTACTATGCGAAAAGACTACAATTTTTAAAAATGAAACGTGTGCCAATAAAAATTATATGTCGCAACTTTTGACCAAGTTTTTAGACCTGAATTTTAGATGATATAAACAAGACGGCAGAAGAAATTTTAAAGGGATGAGTCATGTTTCGATTTGGTCATTGGCCGTTTTGGTGTTGTGGAAGGACATTTTGTGTGTCTATTCGCGTACACGTTTCCGGTTTTTCTTTTTTTCAAACTCATATATCGAAGATAATTTCTTCGGTGTGGATTTGTTACTCGGCGTCATAACTTGTGACGTCAGAAAAAATATCAACTTATTTTAGGAATCGTGTGATTTGATTGGATCTTTTCTGACGTCACAGTTACTGACGCTGAGTAATATCTACCGAAGTATAATCTTCGATATAAAAGTATAGACAAAAATATTTTGAAATATTTTAACAAAATTTTAACAGTAGAAAGATCAATTCTTAACTTCTTCTCGTTAATTTTCAGCCTTACGATTTGACCTTCAAAGAAACTTTACTCCAAATATTTCGAAAATAAAATCGATTATACAGGACAATATTTTTCCGAAAATTATCGAATTTACTCTCAAAAATTCACCTCGAAACAGAACAAAACTGCCATTTTAAATTGGGCTCGATGCTATTGAATAACGACCTTCGACGATTAAATTTACAGGTTATGTTGCTTAAAGTCAAAATAAAAGTTTTTGAAAATATGAAACCAATATTTTGCAGATTAAAAAGAAACATTTTTTCGTTATTTCATAATTCTCCTGCTTTTTCATCATGTTTGTTCCAGGTGCTTGTAACGAGCTGTTTATAATAATATTTTAAGGATATATCAAATAAAGAACCCATTGTAGGAATTCTTATGAATTTTCTGTTAGGGAAATTCTCAAAGATCTGCATGTCCAAAAAGATAATAGGTACCAAAAAGTCTTGTAACAGAACGAAATTGGTCAATCGATACAAACGAGTCAATAACTGGGATTTTGGAAATCAAGAACTTACTCAGGCCCGTTTTATTTAGATACCACATTTTTGCAAATACAGTTCGAATTGTAGTTCGAAATTACACAATACGATTTTATTCATTTTGGGTTATTTGTTCAACTTTTTATTCTTAATGGTATAGCATACCCGATTTTTCTCGCAATGAGAACAGATCGAAATTATGTTAATATGACTCGCCTTGAGGTGTCAAATTTCATTTTTGTCGGAAATTCTCATTTTTTGCTTTTCCTGAAAGTTTAATAATAATCGTTACATGTATTGCGGTTTTTGAATACTGGAAGCGAAAATCGGGTTCTGCTACCAGATAATAATAATAGCAAGGTGTATTATGAGTATAATTTATGACGCAATTGAATCGTATTTTGCAAGTTCCGACTATCTCACCTACGAAATCTGGTATCTAAATTAAAACCGACGTCAGGTATACATGTTGACGAACAATTTGAACAAATGGAGATTTCAGCACAAATTAAATTCTTTGCATTGAAATTTCCAACGAAGAAAAATCAGATAATCTCGAAAACAGAATGGAACAATGACCACTGAAAATTCCTCTTAGAAAGTAAAAATCGTAAACTGCAAAGTTGTGATAAAAACTTGACATATTCTGTGAACCGCGTGAGCAATAGGTTGACCGACATTAGAAAATGATATCGGTAAATTTACTTCAATTAAGTAAATCGGTAAGAATAATTTATAACAAAATAAACTTTCATTACTTTTCAGTCGCAAAGTTTTAGTATGAACGCAAGAACATCATATTTTTTTTTTTTTTTTTTTTTTTAGACTTAGGTTTTGATTTTTTAGAACGGTATTTGAATCTCGGTGAGATAGCTCGGAACTGGCACATACGATCTTTTAAAAATGTTGATGAAATAGAAAAGTGTACATAGTTGTTCGTTGGAAATGTTCAAAAGCACATTCATCTTTCAAATTTTTCGAACAAGTGCCTCTCGCAATCGAAAACCATGTGAGAAACGGTTTGTTTTTCATTTTACGGCGGACAAAAACCGCAATAAAGACATTTTCTTAATTTCGATTTGACATCCCAGGTCACCGAGCTATAAATCGTAATTCAATTTTTGATGAGTTAGAATCTCGGGGTTAACCACACAATCTTTTTCCTTAAATAGCGAGAAACTCAAATTTTTTATGTTTGTTAACTGCGTCTATTACGATGTCCTATACACTACTTTAACTATATTTAGTTTGTTTTTATCAATTTTATTACTCAAAAATGACTGTATCCGTAGACAAACACAAGAAAAAATTTCATTGCAGAGCATTTTCAAGGTTTGACAGTTCAATGTAAAAAAACGTTTCTCGTTTTTTAAGAAGTTTAAGTTTTTTCTAAATGAGCGCACTGTAACTGGAAAATGTAAAGTAGTCTTCGGAGAGCGTTATCAAAAATAAAGTAGGTTTGTAATTCATTTATTTGGCTATAAAAATTGTTTTCCAGGACCGTCTTGTAAACGCCGGTACGCCCACCAAAAAATCCGCAAAAGAAATATTGGAAACGTAAGCCGCAAAACGGTCGGACAACCTTTATGCCGCCAAGGTGACGGCTGAATGAAAATAGTGCACTTATTATTAACCTGCCTCAATCTTGCAATCAAAGTTTTATTATTTTTCGAAAACATGCTTTTTAATAATGTGTAATTAAAATTAAAATGTGTTACTTAATTTGGTAGTATACGCAGGTTGACATTGAAGTTTAGCGGCCCAGCTCAAGGGGTTTAGTGTAACATCGTAATCTTTCACTGAACCAGAGAAAATTTTAAAATATGGCTAAACTTTCAGCTTGTGTAATTCGTAATAAATCTTGCATTTTTCAAAATATTTCATGGAATTGTGCAAAAACTACTGCACTATTTCAACGGTGTTTTCTCATTATTTGTTTTAAGTTTAAGTCGGCTTGAAAATCAAAAAATTATTTTTTTACAAACAGTGAAGAATTTCTGTTTTTTATCATTTTCCTTGATTTGACCGAACATTAAAAATACATGAAAACGCGAAATTCTTGAGACGTTCCAACCTCTGAAAATTGCATCTGATTGTATGTATAGCCCATGACAATGTAACAATTGGTATACTTCAGCATGTAAAAGTTTTTCCCTGATCGGAGACAAAAATAAGCACTTAAAAAGTTAATAACCCAGCCACCAAATTTCATTGGACGTTAACAAATTTACTGCTATTTTGGGTGTTCAAGCGACTCGGTGAAGAAAAGGCCGACACAACTAAATTGTGCTTCAGATAAATAATTATTTCTAAAATTGTCATGAAATAAATGAAAGCCCTTTGGATTGCTTGATATGTCCACATTTAGGAACCCAAACCCCTTAATGTCCATATATCCCTTGGTTCCACTTTGGTAAATGTTGAGTCTTATAAGAAGAGAGAGCTTATAAAAGAAAAATAAGGAGAAAAAAAAATTTTAAATAGAAGCTTTCTCCATTCACAAACCTCAATGTAATGAACATGGTATAGGAAAATTGGAAACTCAAATGTTCTCGAATTTTTTGCCATTCTTTGAACCACGATTCGTTTCTTCACAATGATACTGGACAGGTCACGTCAGAATTTCAGGCTTTGTTTTTATAAAGTAGTAATTGGAATATCTTGAACAGACACATTTAACTATTTACACTGCTTTTTATGAAGAATTATTGCTTTTTACAATATGCTATTTCTGGGAATTATCTTAAATCTTGGGAAGAGGACCCATTTTTAATATTCACGGACCAAAATTTTTAGTATTATTAACTAAAAATGGGCCCTCTTCCCGGATTAGAAATATTCAATTTACAGGATAATTCTGATTTTTGTGAAATATACAAGTACCGTTTTGAAGGAAAAAATAAATGATCTTCAACCTGCCGCTCACCTCAAACTCATTCAGCGTTTTATGCATATAGGTTTGAAATTAGTAACAAGAAAATACAGGGAAGAGTAGGCTTTTGCGTAAGACAACATAAATAAAGCTTAAAACTTTTAGATGCTTTGACTTCTGTAGATGTTGAACCTATTTAATAAGGCCTTATAAGGGTTCTCAATAAAATGTATCTCCCCTGATTTAAAAGTTACCATTCGAAACCCACAAGCAACGTGTAGCTGAAGAGTCGTGCAGATCACCTACGGAGAGTTTTACTATTAAATGAATTCATTTATTATATATCGCTTTGAAGGAACAGTTTCTCGTTTGGAATGCGAACCTGATTTCAATTACTAAGTAAATGTTCATTGGCAAAAAATCACCGAATGAATTTTAACAGGACACGTATACGGTATACCACCTTTAAGGGGAGTGGGTGTCGCAATTTTGAAGCCTCTTCCGAGGGCATTTCCTGCCAAAGCTAGCCAGAGGTGATATTCCAAAAACATTTGTTTACTCAACAGAACCAACCTTCGCGGGTAATTTTGAATTTAACAGTAAATGCCTGATACAATCCCCCTACGCCCGACACTACGCTTTTAAAAAGCTTCTACTAAAAGAACGACGAGTTCGTACCTATCCTTCCATTTTCATTATTTTTTATTATTTTTTTTTGCGCTGAGGCTCCGGAGAAGCGCTTAACAATAATCAAATTGCTTTTGTTTTAAAATTTTTGCTTTCGGCGCCAAAACAGCAAAAAAATCGAAAACAAAAATTATTGATTTATTTATTGATTTAAGGGCGGGGTAGGTGTCGTAATCCTGGTACTTTCAATCACGCCTTTCAGAACAAATCTAAGGCAGTTGTGAAAATTCTGAGGATACTAGTTTGTAGATCCTAGCCTTCGGTTCAACGATTACACATCTCAAAGTCAATCTTGCTTTACATACAACCACCACAGGTGGGTGAGTCTATTCTAGAGCACCTAAACGGTTTTTTCAAAATCGATCCTTCCTTTTAGACTCCCACATAAAAGCGTCTGAAAATTTACACAGAGTACGGGAAGAGTGAGGTCTACTAATATGTTGGAGCCATTTTTTTGATTTCGCTCGTTGAATTTTCTTTCTAGAATCACTTTTGAACGCCGATTTTCTTAAATTTTTCGCTTCACAATTGATAACTTCTCTAGCGGATGTTCAAGCATAAGACCGTTTTTTTCGACTAGGTAGATGAATATAGTGTCGTCAATATGTTTGTCTCGATTTTTGCGAATTTCACGCCTAGAATTCTGAATAATGACTAATACAGTAAACCGGAAAATGAAAAGTTTCGAAAAAAAAGTTCGTCTGATCGGAACAAAAAGTACCACCAAATTGAAGCTGAGAATTTCACTGATCAAAAGTTGCTTACAGCTAATCAAATTTTCAACCAATCAGCGTCAAATTCGATAATTAGGTTTAACATTTTGGCTTAAAATAATTGAAATTTCTAGAACTTCGATTAAGCACATTTCCGATAAATTTTAATGCCAATGCATCGTTTTCGGTGGGCTCCATATCACACATAAAAACTGTTCATATCATGGTGGAATACCGGTTTCATGCGCGTTGAAGCAAAAAACTATTTGAATTTTGGAAAATTCTAGATTTTTGGTGTTCTAGATTATTTTGAAAAAAATGATTGCCACCACGAGATTCCTTGGGTCAACTTTAGTCCATAACCGATATCTATTTATCATAATTATTCTACATATATGTATAAGGGCTCAAAACAATTAACGACACCTACGCCGCTTTAAATTGAAAGTGCGCCTCATTCTGGTTTTCTTTTGAGCGCTACCAGAGTTAACAATTCAGCCAAATTTCTTAAAGTGTTTTGTTTTACGAAAAAATTTTTTGAAGCATTTTTTCTGGTTTCTAATTCTTGTAAAAATCTTAGGTCAAAATGAAAAGTTGCCCATGGCCCCGCAAGAGACGCCAAAGTCAAAACTTTGAAAAAACTCTCTAGTTTTTGTCAAACAAGTTTTCTGCTTTCAGATGCAGTATGAGTCGAAGACTGTATCTCTCAAACTGGTGGAGGAGATAGCTTTTTGCTGAGCCTCCCAAACTGACCATTTCAAACTAATTTGGCTAAAAAATGAAAAATTGACATGGCCCACAAGAGCGCCGAAGCAAAATTTGAAAAAAACTCTCTAGTTTATTGGTTGAACAAGCTCTTGTGCTTTCAATGCAGTATGGTCGAAACTATATCTCTCAAACTAGTGGAGGAGATAGGTTTTGCCTGAGCCTCCACTGATCATTTCAAAATTTTAATTTTTGTTTTTTTCGCGTTTTTTGTCCGCTGAATGCACAAATTTTAAAACAAAAGCGCTTTTGCATTATTTGTATGGCTTTTTCGGAGCCTGACACAAAAAATATAAACAAATGATAAAATTGGAAGAGTAGGCAACTAAACTGGTGTCTTTTTTAGGAGGCTTTTTAAAGCGTAGGTGTTGGCGTAGGTGGGATTGGTATCAGATTACTGTTCAAGTTAAAATTACGCGCGAAGGTTGGTTCTGTTAAGTTACAAATGTTTTTGGATATATCAGCCTTTGCTAGTTTGGCGGGAGAATGACCTTAGAAGAGGCCTCAAATTTGCGACACCCACTCCCTTAAGGGAGTATGGGACCAGGCCTGGGCCAGCAGCTGGCTTGATTCTTTAGCTTGTGCTTGACTTGCATCAGCTTGGCAAGGTCTGGTAATGGACTCTTCATAAGATAAAGACCTAAAGAGACATTAAAATGTTTCCAATTGTTCGGGGTGATTACAAAAGTGTACTACCACCAAAGCATCGAAAAATATTTTTTGACAAATTCGCATTTTTTTTCATAAAACGTTAAAGAATACTTGCTAAAATTTGACCAATAAAACTACAAATTTCATATTTGAACGTAGGCCAATTTCTGATAAAATGTTCCGTGCCTTTATTTTTGAGCCTACTTTTGTGAAAAAATCGAAGCACACTTTTTTTCGGAAATTTATTGACGTGACCTTGAAAAGTTCAATTTTTCGAACTTTAGCCGGAAATTGGAAACAAAAATCTGTCTTAAACTCCGTAGTGGCGCGACCATCTCTGGACCCGTAGTGTCTTTGGCGCCATGTGGCAAGCGCTTTAATTGAGCATTAATACCGAACATTCATTATCAACATATTTTTTTTCCATGATAATCACATTATTCAAAGAATTTTCTACAGTCCTTGAAAACAATATGTAAAGGAAAAATTAAATAAAAAGTCATCAAAATTTGAAGAAGAAATTAAAAATTCTCTCATTTTTCGCCCGTTCTCAGAACCAAGTGCATAACTACACGAATTTGGGTTAATTTGACAATTTTCATATTTACATATTAAACGCGTCACAATTTGGGTATTGTAGCTTGCAAAAAAAATGGAATGTTTTCAATCACGCAATTCTCATGTAAATATTATGTCTTTAAAACTATGGATAATCTCGCGAATGAAAATAATTCTATCAATTTTCGAAGTAGAAAATTTAAGAAAAGTTCTCGATGGACTAGGGGGCGAGTCCTCAACAATAGAAAAAAAACATTCGTCGAATTAAAAACCAATCCAATTACGTTTATTATTGATTAAAAAAAAATTGTCGAACAAAATACACTGAAATCGTTTACTGATAATAAGAGAGTACAAAATTGACTGAACGGCCACGCCGAACTAACTGCTGGGTGCAAATGCAACAGGCTCTGCTGGATTTTGACAGTCAGTGAAGAGGAAGAAATAGAAGAACCTTTACTTTGATCCAGGACGGAAATAGATCAGTGAAGAAGCTATTTTGAGGCGACAGCGCGAAGATGAAGCCATCTGAATGAGCCATTCCGTTATTATGAACCTTGAAAATGTAATAAGGGAAGAAATCGAGTACGCAGGCAATTTGTACACGATAAAATGAACATCGATTTTTTGAAAAACAGGATAGTACGGATTTTCGATGTAAATTGTCAGTTTGACAGCTAATACAGGATCTTGGTGAAATTGCAATTTTTCAACGAATAAAAATAGCAATCAAGCTTTTGAATAAATTTTATTTTTCAGCAAAAAGCCTTAACATGTTGTTTTCTTTCGTTTAAGTTCCATTAAGGTTCATTCCGATATTTGAAAAGTTTGGGATTTTGAAAAATTTTGAAAAAAATCTCAGCCACATCATCAGACACCACCTTAAATTATTTTTCGCACTTTCTTCGCAAAAATCATCAGGAAATGCTCTCCTCGGATTTGTGATCCCCCTTTCCGCCCTCGAACTTTTAGCCTCGATAGGTACGCCTATAACGGTATACAGTAATTTGAAAAGTAACTCAAATTACGTCTCAAAAAATTCCAGGGTCAACTTAAGTGTTTTAAGACATTTTTCTCATTACACAAAGTCCGATAAAATCAGTGACGAAATAATTCAAAATAAGGTTTGAAATAATGTCATAAATCATCCTTTTTTTCTGGAAAAATAAGATCACACGTGACGTGTTTGGGAAATATTATTATGTTCAAAACTTAAATTAGTGTTTATTTTGCCCTAAAATTTTTCGGCGTAATTTGATCACTATTTGTTTACTTTCTCAAAAACCTTATTTCCAAATTTGAAGGTCACGTGATCGTTTTTTGGTCTTTGGTGTAATGAGAAAAAGTCTTAAAAACTTCTAAAGAACCACTTTCACTTCTTTCAAAATTGATTTAAGTAATTTTTGAAAAAAACAGTACTATTTTGGCCAACCTTATTCCTTGAATATACGGTCACGTGATCACTTTTGGGCTATGGGTATGGAAAAGTCTTAGAATTTTTTTCTGGTCCACGCTCAAGGCTTTTTTTTGATCGATTTCACAATTTTTTTTGCAAAAAATAAAGTACTGTAAATACAGTAAAATTTTCGAAAAAAAAACGGCACAAACGTAAATTATTTAAATAGTCCGATCGATCACTTTGGTAAATTTCTATTCATACAATGATTCAGGGTCGTAAATTGCGATTAAAGGCCTTGCCGCCATTCGATGGCGCAAAAGACACTAACGGGAGTTAATTCTCTCAGAAATGTTCTGAATACTCAGCAAATTTGAGGCATTTTTGCAAATGTATCCTCGAAGGGAGATATTATTTTTTACTCTATCGGTATCGCCTAAAAAATCGGTTATTTGCCGTTCTTAGAAATTGTTTAGTCGCCGGATCAAAATAAAGCTCGTTCGCTGACGATTTGGCATACTACCTTTAACGTGGTCTTTGAGAATTTGCGGTAAATTGAATATGGGTCTGGGAGGAGGATACAGATTTTGTAAGTTTGGAAAATGGTCATCTTGTAACGAAACTTTACTTCATTGGTGTACGATTACAACAATAATTTGTGATGTACTTTTCGTTCAGATACCCCTTAACTTTTATTTACTGAAATATTCGACGCTCATATCTTAAATCCTGTAGAGGGCCTTTTAGGAAATCAGCTAAAATTTTCCGCTTGATCTTCTACTAAAAAAGGCCCCTCCGCCCGGATTTAAGATATATTGACGCAATTCGTTTTAATAAAGGGGCTTTGAGTTCACGCAACGTAAAGAACTTCAGGTTATCTTTCTCTGATTGTTTTTTCATAGACAAATGGATCATTAAACCCGATGTATGCTCTTGTTATTAAGAATGTATTTACTATGATAAAGGGGCGGTTCTTACAGAATTTAAACGAATAAGATGCTATATAAAAAAGGCCGGCATCAATTTTGAAATCATAATTGACAAGGATACGACAACAGTGATTAGAGATACGATTATTCTGAACATTATTTCAAATTTTGAAGAGGCACCTTTATTTTTGAAAATTTTTATTTTTTTTAGATCAAACATGGCGAGGAAAAGAAGAATTTATTTTTAAAGGTGAAGATTGCAAGACCGGCTGTGAAAGAACTCCAAGCTTGGTTATTGACGCGGAAGCGATACGGTATTAGAAATTGACGGAAACAGTATCGGAAAAGATGGGTAACTCCATTCATGAACAGTTTAGCCGATACCGCCGATCAAACGTTAAGTAAAGTTGAAACATAATGAAAATATAAAAACGTGACAACAATAAAAATATAATTGGAATTTTCTTTAAAGTTAGCAAACAAATTAAAAATTCAGGTGGAAAAGTTTTAAGAATTTGGTTTTGGTATGGCCATTCTTCTGCCACTAAAAAAATTTTTCAGAAAAATACATTGATGAACATTAATATTGAATGCAATGCCGCGAGTTTTCGGAGCGTTTGAGCAAAATGGAAAGAAACTCAACCTCATAAAGTCGTCCGCTTGTCCAGCGATTCTGGGAAGATGCGCCCAACTCGAAGGTCAAGTTTTACCTTCTGAAATTTTCAATATCCAGAAAACAATAGCGAGCTTTTATGAATGGTCAGATTTTCCTTTTTCTTTTATTCAACTTTTAACTTATATTTTTAAATTTCAGCTTTTTTCCCACAGAAATTAGGTTAGCCATCTGACAAATATTTTTGTTCGTGTTCAAATAAATCCGATGTCATTCGGATAATCTGTTCCAACCCCTTTTAATAAAAACGGTTTTGTATAATACAAATTTGTACAATACGTAGTTGTAACATACGTATTGTCACAACAAGCCGTTTTTGATTTAAAGGGGTTGGAACAGGCATACTAATACCCGTAGAGGCTCACCATCACATTACTAGATTCACTTGTTCACCAAACTCGATGTAAATTAATGAAATGTTTTTGCTCTTTTTTCTGTTTGTTGTTAAGGATCTAAGGGGATTAATCGGGTGCAGTAGTTACTTTTCGACCACGGTTCAATTCGGTATTATTTTTTCTTGTATCCGACCATCCAGCACACGAGCATTGATTGGCAAGCAAAAAAAAAGTTTATTTACTATCAGAATAACTGATCTAGATATCGGGATTTGCTTGCAACAAATAATTTTATTTAATTTAAAATTCTAGACATATATGATGTCCTAAAATCACAATGAATGATAATCAAGCAAAAAGTTACATATTACTATATTGTTAAGAATTTTTGCATCTTTTCAATATTTCAATTTTTAGCCTAATCAATGTAATTATCGGCGGCGCAGTAAATCTGGATAAAATAGTGATTTGCGAGAGAATCTGACAAAAATTATTAAATTTGTCAGTCTTTATTTTTACGCTGAGATAAATGCGAGAAACTGATTTTATGAAAAAGTAGAAGAGAAATTCGCATGTACGTTCGTGAGTTTAAATTTTTTTTTGTAAAATCAATGTACATTTTGCCTATATTTAAGCTATTATTAGTCTATACATATTGTCAAGAATTGTAGAGGTAATATTGTAGAGGTATATTGTAGAGAATTTTTTTTTGGCAAATAATATCGGCATAATGTAATTTTTGGATACGTGGATATAAAGTTTAAACTTCATGGAGCAGAAATACGCAGCAATAAGGTTTTTATAGCATTTAACGGCCTGCATGTTAAAATATTTTCTTAGAAATTTATCACTTTTATGCATTTCAAGGTTACGAACGTACACATGTTGCCCATTGAAAACATAGATGTCCACTTAATTCTCACAAAAGATATTTGAGTTTTAAAAAGGGCTTATTTCTCCCCAGCACATTGCTGGAAGCATCCACAATCCCCTTAACCATTTGCTTAAATTTTAATACATTTTAATAAAATGATTTCGAAAATTGTCAAAAAAGAATCTCCTTTTTGTCAAATTTTTTTCAAAATCTGATTCTTAAATTGTTCCGAATAATAATAATTATTCTCAATTTTTTTATTTGTTTCCTATTTGAATCATTTGTCAATCGAATTTTTTTATCTCAAAAATTAATTTTTTGAATCGTTCAAAAGAAGAATTCTTTTTTTGTCAAATTTTTAAAAATAAGCATAACTTTTCTCAACTTTTCGTTATTTTATTGAGTTCAAAAAGACGTGCGGACATCAATAAGATTGGTTGTGCAAAGCGTTTTTTGCTCAACGTGGCAAAAACAGCCAAAAACGACAGTTTTCGCAATTTATGAGACTTTTTAGTAGAAAACTGAAAAAGCAAATAAGGATTATTTTTGTTTACTCATTCTCTAACTTATGGTAAAAACCCAGACACATGTATAATAATCGGTGTAAAAAGCTTACAACTTTTCAAAAAGTCTTTTCAGCCGATACAACCCCCTTAAATAATTTAACAATTTCCTTCGAAATAAACTTGATTTTTAAGATGGATTTTTCGACGGAATTATGTATGACACCTACCCATTATCCGAAGAAACATGGCACACTCATCAATTTCCATTCATTAAGGTAAAGTGTTTTTTTATCTCAATTCATTAAGAAGGGTTCTCCCCGATAAGCTCTGCCCCTAATTGCAATGCATCGGGTATCCGCCCCTAATCTCGCACTTTCAAATTGAAAATTTTTGAATATTTTTTGGAACATAATCGCTGAATTTGGTCTATTTCATCAGCATGAATTTCTATTGCGGCTAAAAGTGTTTTTAAGGAGATTGTCGTTTGTTTTGTGAAGCTGCATTTTTTCTATGCGGCATAATAAAAATGTTTCATAACAAACTAACAAACAAAATAC